>JAGVSQ010000472.1:21049-39140 GCA_022683975.1 Rhyacophila evoluta | reverse complement strand
AAAACAAAATGAAATCGGTGAAATTAAGAAACGTAATCAAAAGCATTTTGATTCTAAATATCATTCGCCTTTTCATAGAAGTCAATGAAACTGTAAATATTACGGAAAAACACATAAATAATATGTTTCTTGATACTATAGATTTTTTTGTAATATAATATATCTTAGTGCCTCATTTATCTTGGATGCATCTATACAAAATTCTTTCGAGTATTTGACTCTTGTGTAATGCGAGCTTAAATCTTAACAGTTTCTTAATACGGTCAGCGATAATTTGACGTTCGCCTGTTTACATTTTGAAAGATAATCGATCGAAGACTTACGGTTTGCACCGAAAGGAAAGTTTGTTCATACAACTAAAATACAAGGGTTTAAAATTTATTCGACCGAATACAGAGATTACCACACGTGAGAAAACCAAAAACCACACTAAACGATTTATGTTATCAGGTATGGACTCGAATAGTGTGTAACCGAATAAAAAACATAAGTATCAATTTGCTTTAATATTCCATATAGACCTATCTGTAAATTCTTAAGATGTCTTAGATTTAATATTAACTTAACTTTGACAACATGTAGGTGTTATATTTAAAATAAATTAGAAATGTGTGTATTTTGATACAAATCGCCTTATTTAACTTCACACAAAAATAAAAACATTGTCAGTATTTTTAAAAGTTAAATATAATCAATTGCTTTAAATTTATTTGTTTAATGATATGCATTTTATATATAATTATTATACATCATATATTTATCAAAAAAACTGTTTTTACATTCAATCTCTTATTGTTTCTTTAACGATTAAAAAAATATGTAAATATTCTTGATTGAATTAAAAAGATTTTGGCTAGATTTTGTGTTAAACGAAAAATATATATTTTAATGCCAAAATAAATTTAGTTTTTTGATCAAATCAGAAGCATTTTACTCATGTGATGATAATATAAAAACTTTCAACTAAAATAGTAACAAAAAGTTCTGTTCATTGAATAAAGCTTCTACAATAAAAAACTGTTATAAAATTTTAAATTGCATTCAAATATCGAAATATTTTGTAGTTTTTTTCTTTAAAACTTTACTGTATTTCCAAGAAATAATTCAACATTAGACTTTAGGTCTCTTTTATTTAATTCATCATTGATTAGTTTTGATCTTTATAACAAAGTTTTACGAAGAAAAATACTTTGAAGAATGATTGCCTGAGAAGAAAACGTAAAGGCTGAAATAACTGAGTGAAGTTTTGTAATGGACAATAAACTCAAGCAATCGGTCTCACCTAAGAATATTGGCTGGCTGGAAAATTACTTAGTCTTTATTGAAGTGAACATTGAATGGAGTGAAGACGATTTTTTTTTTTACCGACAAGTGTAATTTGATGTTCCCTGCTGTTTTAATGTCAATACTAGTTTTATTTCGCAACGTGAGATTTTTATATATTTTTTTTTTTGCGTAGATATCTCAATAAAAAACACATCAAAATGATATAAAATTAATAATCACTGTTAGTTTAAAGTTATTTTAGTAAGAATTTAAAAATTAAAAAAATAACGAGAAAAGAATTTATTTATATTTAAGTGAGTATAAAAAACACAACTAAACATAACAAACTATTGAATAATGCTAGCAATAAAAAAATATTTACAAAGAAATAATTTAATTTTTTTGTAATAAATTATACACTTCCATTTCTTAGCGTATACTAGTTGCCAATTTTGAATTTCAATGCTATTCGTACAGAAATTAATGAAGTAATAAAAATAAATGTACAATACATTCCGCTCACTTGTTCGCTCTAAGAGTGGAGATATGGACTAAATACTGTGAAAAATGTCTTGGCATATTGTTTTTTACGAAAATTTGTTGTTGGAAACTTATTTATCAACCTGATGGGCATCCAGTCTTACAGCTTCGGATTTATAATAATTCAGCAGATTTGACACTCGAACCCGCACTCGCACGCGCCTACCATTCCTCTAGTGGTGAGAATTTCAAAACGAAGCTAAAAATAACTATTGAATAACACCAGCATTAAACAAAACAAATTAAAATGATTTTATCATAGCACAGAATACTTGCGAAGATATTTATTGAAAACGTAGTGATAAAAGTTTTGTTCATATATCAAGATTATGGGATAATAAAAATAATTGTGGTTAAAAACGTTTGGTTTCTTCTTGCCTATATAGTTTATATTATATTATTACTATATCACAATATTTTAATAAAAAATAAGACTCTTGTAGTGTATTTTATTGAATGTATAATATTATTCTCACAAATAAATTGCGTTCATATTGATGCACTTCTTAGCATTTCTAAGCACTGAATTTGTTATAAAACTATTTGATTTTCAACAGATTCACCGCTTGACCTATCAATGTCACTTCTATCGAGAGTCCTGCTACCAATATCACCACCGAGTGGAACAGAAGACGAACACAAATCAGTATCCGGTGATTCTTTAGCATCGTCTTCAGCAGCAAGCTCATCAGGGGACATTCTCGAAGCAGCCATGAACGTTCAAAGATCTCCCAAAGCAAGACCGCTTAGAGGAGAAAGAGCGCTTTTGCCCTGTGAAGTATGCGGGAAAGCTTTCGATAGACCATCACTACTCAAAAGACACATGAGAACACACACAGGTACGTATATTTATAACATTATGTTGTTTGCCATTTCCGCTCCGAAATATTAGCATATGAATCTCAACAGTATAAAGACTAAATTTCAGAAAGTGGTGTAAATGAGTCTTTGCAAGTTCAAGGCTAATTTTTGATAGAAATTTTCACCTAGATTGATTAACAGTTAATTTTCAAAATTAATGAGCATTTAGTTTTGCATCTTTGGTTTTTACTAAAATCCAATATCGATGGGAATCGAACCCGCAATCTTCACCGCCGAAAAGCAGACGCTATCTCCCTTCTACCAAACATACATCATATAATACATTATTGAATTATATATTAGATGATTGGGCTGATGATAACGTTATTTACCTAAGGTTATAGAAATGCAGTATCATTTTACACAAAGTGATTGTGCTTACGTTGGAATAGGTAAATCAGATACTACAGATGTAAATATATAAGTTTGCCTCCTCGGTAGCGTAGTTAGTAGCGTGCGCACTTATCAATCCGAGTAATATGGGTTCGATTCCACATCTGTCAGATTTTTAAAATCCAAAAATGTAGGACAGAAATTCTTGTAAAAAAATAATCTGTTAAAACGTCTAAGCTTTGCGGAGATTCATATACTACACTTTTGGAGTGAACCTTCCTTCTGTGTAGATCAATATGCTTGAATTTGAGAGCAAACATGGTATATAATATATAATAATAGAAACACCAGTTCTTAATTTACGTGTTAAGGCACAAATCATCAACACTACAAAAATACTATATGATGTTGATAAATAAAGTTGAATTGAGGTCACAGCTGTAAAATTTCATTGCTAGGAAGATAAAGCCTCTATAAATTTTTAGCAAAATTATCAAAAGCTAAAATAAAATTTCATTTACACTAAGTGAACAAAACGAAGTACATTAATATCGATTATAAGCAATCATGAAGTTTTTCCTAATATTATTAGCACTTTCCAATTACATTCACGCACATAAATTACTGTAAACTTTTTTTGGATGTGCGTACTTTTCTAAAAAGTTCCACTGAAATTGATTCGTGGAATTTGTTAATTTAATCATTAAGCTAGATAACAGAAGTTAAGATGCGAATTTGAGATAACGATATAAAGTCATAAAAAGTACAGGTTTCTAGTTGCCAAGATTGAATTTTATCTCTCTATAGTCAAATTAATCACCGATAAATAGCTGATAAAGAGTGAAAATGTTTTAATAATTTTATTAATAGCCATGCATGATATATAATACCAAAATTTTTAAAATAAAAGATAATTCCGGTATGCCGTATTAAAATATACAATCTAACTGATCTGCATTTCCTTCACATATAGATCGGTTGCCATGTATATCTATTTTATTTCAGAACTACAAACTTAACTGCTTTTTTCGTCTAACAAGAATAAATCTACCGTATTTTTTAAACATATTAACTCTAAAAGTGGAGTATACGATTTGAAGATATCCGCTTCGGAAGTGGATTATAAGATGTGGGAATCAAACTCGCACTGTCCTGATGCAAGGCGCGCACGATAACCTCTACTCTACAATACCGGCGAGACAATATTTAAGATCGGAAAAACAAAATATACAATAGTAAATTCATTGCAACCGAATTGCAAAAGTAAAGCATACGTTTTTGTAAATATCCAAACGAATACAAGTACACGTAATGCAGTTGCTTTTTTGGACTGACGGATATATTTTTAACCCACATGAAATTCATTAAATTGTATTATATAACTATATACAATGGACTGTCTTCTTATAAAATAATATAATTATATATTTACAGTCTCCTCGATAGCGTAGAGGTTGGGCTAGTAATTCGGGGAATGCGGGTTCTATTCCCATGTCTGTCGAATTTGCAAAAAAAAATAATAATGCAGGACTGGATGTATTGGGTTGAACAATTGTCTAAAAAAAAAATCTCGTGAAAAATAATTTGTTCAGACGTTTTCACATTACGAAGATCCATAAAATAAAAACACTTTCGGAGTGGATATATTTACACTGTGTAGATCTATAGGCTCCACTTTGGGAGCAAACATGGTATATGATGATGTTATATTCATATAGTAAATCCAGTATGATATATCCGGCAATCACAAATTTGTAAATATGTTATGCAAATACACTACGACAGGCTATTGATTTACATAGAGAGATTATTCTATCATATATTTGATTCAATTTACATGTAAACAACTCGCGTGCGTCACTGTATAATCATTATACAGTCTCCCAATAATCACTTTGTATTGATATGTTAGATGTCAACAAAATTTACGATTGGCTTGTTTGAAATATGTTTTAAGGTTAGTAAATGTTACAAGTATGTAATAAAAGTATACTAGGTTGTAAAAATAACATTTATTGAACGAGGCGATAAAATAAAACTCCAGTAGCGAATAGAGTGACAATTGTGTACTGAAACCTCAAGGGTGAAGAACACATCTGCCTGTTAAAAATCTTATTTACTATGAGTAAAGCCTTCGAAGAACTGTCTTCATTTTTTTATGTTGTAATAAATGTAAGCAAACTCTTATCTTTAAGCCATGACGGCAATCAAACTGCTCCAATAGTTGATAGATGAAAATCAGTGGTAATAAAGATATTAATTAAAGACCATATGAAGTATATCTATTTCAGATAAAAGCTACTGGGCAACCAAAGCTTCCGAGAATAGAATCGTTTATATCTCTAAAGCTTTATACAAAAAACGCTTACACACAATTTACTATGCAGTTTTGGTTTTACAATACATATCTAGTATAACTTTATAAATATTTCTTTAATATTGTTGACTGATAATATCATAATTCATGACAATTTATTATTTACTTAAAATTATGTCCAGTTTGCATGGGAAATAAATTTATTTGCATATTATTCAAGTATATAGTCTAAATTTTTTGAAATGCAAACCCCTGGTCAATACCAGTCCATACATGTATAGCTATATGCAATATTACTAACTCCACTTTTAGCTGAAAATTACTTGATAGTGCGATCTTGTTGCATCATGTTATATACGCATGTCCTGTATAAATTTTACAACTTAGTTATTTAAAATTTTCAAAAAATGTTCCAATAAAAGTTGTGAACTGCGTTTGGTTCTGACATCAACACTACTAAATATATAACTTCACTTGTTTGTCTTCAGATCTATCAAAAGTCTGCCATTTCTAAGGAGCTCTACAGGTAAATTGTTCAAAATGAGGGCAAAATAAATCAAAATATAATCAGTTGTCTTCTAAAATTTTCAAAAATGCAATTTTGAATTTACACTTTAAGCTATCAATATATTTTTTTTTAAATAGCAAATTGTTTTAATTTTCAAGATAGTGATTACATTAGACGATATTAAAGGCAGAAATTATGAAAAAACTAAGTGCTTATTGGTTTTGTGATTTGTTTTTTTACAGGAGAAAAACCTCACGTGTGTATGGTATGCAGTAAAGGCTTCAGTACGTCCAGCAGTCTCAACACACATCGGCGGATTCATTCGGGGGAGAAACCTCATCAATGTCAGCACTGTGGAAAGCGATTTACGGCCAGTTCAAATCTATACTATCACAGAATGACTCACATCAAAGTAAGTTAATTTTCAACTATTATCATACCATACATGCATCAAATGTTACTTTTTATCAAAATGTACATACAATATACGGAAGCTTATGTCAAATTAGTTTGTTGGATAAAATTTAACTTGCAACACCAATGTCATCAATTCCATTTGAGTAAACAATTAAATTCACGTAAGAAATGCTATTAGTACAACAAGGCAGAGAAATATTAATTAGAAATTATAATTATAAATTATATTAAATTATTAAGTGTACCTCATTTATAAACGTCAAAATTTGTCATTAGATATATATTTTGTATGCTCATTGTGATTACTTTCAATCGATCACCAAAGAATTTTTTTTTGATAAACAAGTTACTATTCTTTTTTGGAACAAATTTTGTTTAATTTTAAACTGGTCTTATGGTATTCATGCAGGGATCTATTTAAAATATATTTAACTTCGTAAACGCATGCTCAGAATATCATATTTGAACAAATAGGTTATCAGCACAAAAATATATCAAAACGTATAAGTGCCGTTGTATTATATTATGAAATTTTGCTCGTGCATATACCATAGATACTTGCCAAATAAATACCAGTTGCTTTAATAACATCTCCTGTTACGTAACTGAAAAAGTATTTAGAATATCGATTATTTTGTTTTGGTTCGAGTTTCAAAATAAATAAATACGTCATAAAAAACCACTCACGATTGTGTGTTATTAATTATTAAAAATGTTCTAAATTCCGTAACGTGTTATAAACTCAAAATTTATTTAATGAAGTTCTAAAGGACCGGTTCTTTAGACACGTAGTTCTAAGGTGTTTTATTTTTATTCAGAAGTGGACGATCGTGTTTGCCCTTTAACTTGAACCTAGAGTCTCCGAGCGGATTTAATTATTGAAAATTAATTGATTCACTTTAAATGTTCTTATCAGGCCGTATATTTTACTGAAATGAGCCTAATTAGACCAGTTCTAAATTAATGCATATATTTGTAATTATACAAGCTATAATATTTGAATGGCTTAACTCAGAAATACATTCATTGGATCCATTAAATTAAAAATCATTCATTGAGTAAACTCAATATTTTATCAACGCATCAGATTGTTTTCCACAAAAATAAGTCAAACTAAAGTACATCTTCTGTCTTTAAATTTTGAAAAATTCTGGTGCCCAAGCAGTGAACTTACCAATTCTGCCACAGAGGTGACTTTCATGTAAATAACCATATGCTTCATATTCAAAGTGGGCGTATGTTATTTAAGTCTTTCAATCTATATCTTAGATCCAAATACACATATTAATGTATTCTACATATGTCACTATCGTGAATCATCAAAGATAAATTATTAAAAGGGAAGTGTGCTACTCATTGGGTTATCTATGATTGATAATTATAATAACACCACTTGTAGGGTATAAGTAATGAATTAGTCAGTTTCATTACCCGACTTTGCTATGAATCGAATCAATCCCAGGCAATCTATCTCATTTATAACTTTTATGACAAAATGACATATGGAAATTTTACGTTGCTACTATTTTGCGGGGGTTTTTGTGACAGACAAACACACATATTTATTTTCTATTTTACGATATAGGTATTTTTATATACGCAAAAGTATTAATTTTTTGTTTTAGCGGTTATTTAGACACACATATCAATCCTAAATTTGATTCAAGTTATACTTAAATAATCGTACTTAATAAAAAGTACAGTACAGTTGCACCGCTTACGCATGTATTGTCCAAATTTATGAGTAAATAAAAATAAGGATTTTGTGACAACTATGTACATCACTAGACAATTAAAAACAACATAAATACCACTATAATCATCTCTTGGAAAGCCTTTCAGGTAATAATTAATATCACTTTGATCGCAGGCCAATTTTCATAAGATCCGCTTTGATTCTAATAAACGAGCTTTTGGGTCGAGCTTTATTGGCACAACCATAAAATATGAAGCAACAGCTCTACTTAGATTTCCATATAAAGCATAAAGATTATGGTCTCCGGCTGGTCAGGTCACCCATTAAATAAGAGAAAACCTTGCGCCGCATTCGTGTACTGATTACATTCCACATTTTAATATCTTTTACGGTATAATGAACAAATCTAATGCGTTCATTTGACGCCAATTTATTGCGTCGTTAACGTTACATCCTCAATTTATTGAATCAGCTTCTACAAAATGTCCTTGCGTATACTGGTGTCTTCTTTAGGGTATGCATTTGTTAAAGCATACCGGCTGATATTATGGATGTTCGCACATGGATCCAGTAGATAGTAAAAGTGTTTAATTAAAATAAATAATGGCCAAATGATAATTACGTAGTGTGTGTTAATCGAAAGCATGATGAAGAAATGTAACGAAAGAAAAAAACGATTACTAATTAAAGAAAAAAGGGTCGTATTTAAATTAATCGAATCAATTAAAGAAATGAAAGTGAAAAGGTTGATTAATTTTAATAATACTCATTTGGCATATGAGAAATGTCAATGGATCTCTCGAGAAATGAAGTAACTCAACTGATATTTTAATAAAAAATGAGTCAAATGCATTTTGAATTTCGACATGTTTTAGTTTATTAAACTGCTTATTTCAAATTAAGGTTTTTGATTTCTTTGCTGCATACATATATTTTCAAACGTTAATAATTAATTGAACCATACATTCACGTATTTAATATAAAATTGAATTCATGAGGTATTTGGGAACAACAAGAAATTTACTAAACATGTTTGACAAACGTAAGGGTTGATTAAAAAAATAAATTTTTGGCCCTTGTCTAATGTGAAATTTGTCAAATTTCTGAAATCCTATTGTTAATTAGATAGTTCAATAAAAAAGAAAAACATTATTTTAATTTTAAAGATAAAGCGTGTATTCTTTATTACGGGGACATTAAATAAATATTGACCGAAAGACACAAACAACTTACCATGATCATCATCGTTTAGTATTCAAAGCGCTAATACAGAGCTCACGAAAGAGTAATACCTCGTATACCATATGGCAAAAATATATGCGAGATAATAAAAACTCTTTCAAATCAATATCATTTAATCGCATTTCATATTGTTTTGAATGCCAAATTAAAAAGTATTACTTAATTTAATCGTTTAATCAAAAATTGTGTGAAATTAGACGTACAAATTCTGATAAAAGCTTGTATTGTTTTGTCTTTTTCGGGGTATAGTTTTGTCGTGAGCGAAACCTTTAAATGTTTTTTGCGTAATGTTAAATGTAAGATGTATCTTTTTATATAAATTTTAATTCATTGATAATGTTTTCACTCCGTCACTTCAATTTTAAAGACTAAATAAATATTTAAGAAAAGTACTGTTTGGTGTTGTATAAAATATTTAGACTTTTTTAATGAGAAGTTGGCTGAAGAAGGGTTTGTTGATTATTTGGTGGACCACCACTTCTTGAATGCTGCGCAATTTTATAACCTCTCTTTGCGTGCAGAAGACTGCCGCGAAAATGTTCCGCTTTCTCGGTTTTTGCCAAGTTGACAATCAGTCTCATTGGTAGTGGCAATAAAACATCGGACGCTCCGGTATGACTGTAATTTGTTTTATAGCAGTAAAAACACTTTTGTCGATCCTTCCATTACACGCCGCGGTACAAACACTGATTATCTACGACTATTACGGTGTGGACGACATTGTCGCCCGCGTTGGAACAGTAGGCGAACGCGACGATATCGTTTATTTTCATCGTCTTCGAGAATATTCCGAGAATTCTCCACGAAAAAACGCGCTAATAAAACAAAATAAAAACATTTCTACAACTGTCACGGTAAAAAACTTTGTATGGATGCTAGAGTGACCAACATTCTAGATTGTATCATTCGATGTATGCTTAATGTTACCCCGTTATTGGTCTTTTTATGCAACGGTAATTTTAATGCATTTGTATTCTCTATGTCACCTGTATAATTCTCAAAAAAAGAATTGCTAATAAATGACAAGAACATAACTGAATAACTGCATTAAATTATTCCAGATGTCAAATTGGCATGTTGAATAAACCGGTTTCAAAACTAAAATAATCATTAAAATATACTGATACAATATGCACGGATGTTATAATTTAAGGTATGTTTTGTATTGTGGGCTAAAGAAGATAATACTGGCTGTTTATAATGGGAAGTGTACAAACTTCGCAAAGAGAGTTAGAATTAAAACTTTGAGTAGTATGTTTATTTATTTTAAAAGTATGATGATCACAAAGGCCTGAAATGAACGTACAATATAAAAAAAGAATAATGCTACAAATTGCTTAATTGTCTGTGAGTTGCAATTATAGTAAAAATTGTTTGCTGATTTTCAATAAGAATGTATCTTTGAAATTGAGTATGTTGGAAATTGAGATTCTTTAATAAATGTAAGTCAATTATATTATACAATTATAAAAGGGTAAATGAATATGAAAATTTGGTCATAATGATGTAAAAAGCTATTGAAATAAATAAAAAAACGAAATAATTTGCCTTTATATTATCTGTTTGGCGGTCAGATTTATTATTGGAAAATACAATATGATCTAGTTTTTCTGTGGTATATATGACTACGCGTTTTATATTCATTATTCAGTGTGAAGAATTTCTCAAAAACATTCCTCTAATCATTATTAAAGTGGCTACCCCAAATATAACAATCTCTTGAATATAATACATAAAACACCTGTAGAGAATTTAACGAGATCTTTCCTTGAATTGAAATAAAAACTGTTTCATAATCATTATCCCTAAAAAGCGCTCGGGAGCCCATATGTCGCGGAAACAAAGAACGCTGACAGCCAAATTACGAGTTTTTTCTTCTATTTTTAACGGATTCTTACAACAAGACATGGTGTTGCAAGTTGTAATAATACTATTTTTTATCGGGAGCTATATAATAATATGCTATTAGATTATATATTTATTTTCTTATACAACATAAAAAAATTAAATTATTATAACCTGCAATATTGACTGCACAATATTGATAATATTATGTTAAAAAATATGTTTTTATTTTAGTCACTGATTTTAACTAGGGTTATAATCAACTAGTAGCTTCATTTATAATCAAATTATATCGACTGTGGAATGGAAAAAGAACGTAGCCCACACAGAAAAAAATTTACAGGGGGTACAGAGAAGTATATTTAAAAATTTTGGGCCGAAGTCGATCTATTGAATGTACACAACCTTTAAGTGTGCGAAATCTGTAACTAGTGTTTTATTTACTCGATTTATGATTAATTGTATATATTTTTAAAAAAAAAGTCCTTTTCTTGTCGCAGATTTGACAGACTCTGCTTTTTTCAAACTTAAAAGGTAAATTTAGATACAAATTCAGGATTTGCAGCTTAAATCCTTTTGGTAGAACATCTATAAAGTTGTATACGTTATTATTATCGAAAACATGCCATTTTGGGTTACATCCTTTTCCCTTTAACAGTTGATATGATGTCATTCTTTTCCCAGAGCATTGGTCCGCATCAAATGTATTTATTGTTTAATTAAAACATAATTTAATTATTTAGAATACCTTTGTATCTCGCAATATGCTATGCATACTAACAGTTTATAGAAAAAATATAATTATTGGATATGATTATATAATAATACATAGACGATTTATTGTTCATCAGTTTACAAAAAAAAAATAAGATATGATATTACATAAATTATATTCATAATATATAAAGATATGAGAATTATAAAAAAGTAAGCACGGTGAAATTAATAATGATTTTGTATATTTTAATTAATTACTTGGGTAGCAATCCAAATAATGCGGGTTCGACATCCCACATCTCCAGGATTTTTCAAACCACAAAAATGCAAGACCCATGGAGTTGAGCAATTTTCTGACAACCAATTCTTACTAAAAATTATCTGTCGAAATATGTCTTCAAATTGCCTAGATTTATATACTCTACTTTTGGAACGGAAATTCACACTGTGTAGATCCATATGCTACGTCTTTGAAGTGAACATGGTTTTTTAAAAAATATATATATGTATATGTTATTTACTTTTAAATAAATTTCAATTATAAATATAAAACAGTTAGATATATATATTTGAATTTTGAGTCTATGGCGCATATATTATTAATGCTATGCATTGTTTTTCAATGGGTGGATATTGTTGTCAATATAAAAAAAAATCATCAAAATAATATTATCATAAAACGTTTCGAGTGTACAAATTGGATCATAATATTTACAAATCAAGATGCACTGATAGAATGTTGAAAAGCGAGTCGGCTTATAAAATGAATGGCAGGCCAACTTTCTCATTCAAAAATAATCATAATCTTCACCTTAAAATGACCAATATTAATTCATATGTATTAATTTACAAACAGAAAGTAGTCAACATTACCGGATCGAGCTTAATAAGGCGAAGGTACAACGGATATTAAATGTTGTTCAAATTGAAAAAAACTTTTTATGAGTGATAAACAAAGACAAATACAAAATTATTTATTATTATAAATAAAATTGAATTACAAAATAGTTTGCAATATGTAACTAAGGATGATTAAAGAGTACTTGTAAATTATTGTACTTGAAGAAACGTAATTTTATTTTAATTGTAATTTATTTATTTGTATTCAGTTTGTTAACCCTTGAGAACGTCATAATAAAAACAGTGACCGTGTTAACAGGCAGAAGTTCGTCTAACTTTTATCTTGTTTTAGCCAGGAAAAGGCAAGTACAGCCTACGGTCTACAGTTTAACGTTATGAACAATAGATCAGATATTCACAATTTAAATCCCATAAAACGTTAAAAGTTTATTTAAATATTAAGTTGGAACCCTTATTTTTTGTTGAAGTTTTATTAAATTTGTGTTGAAAGTTGTGTTAAAAAACGGGTAAAACATATTTTAAAAATGTAAAGCGATGTTTCATATGAGTATAACATTTTTTTCTCTTCTAAAAGGGAAATATTTTATGAGAAAAATACTAACTAAATCATTTACACGCTATCAGTATTTATAACGCTACACATACCCAACAAATGAAAGCCTTTCTTTCATATATTTTCATGCCGCAAATACTCGAATTTATTCACTGTCTTGGTTATATATTTATAAACAATTAAAATATTTTACAAATATATGGTACAATTGTAATTACTTACGTGTTAATTAAATGTTAAATGATGTATACTTTTTCACATCAATACCGGTTTTATCCGTTAAACGTTATAAGTCGATAATGGCTCAAATAACGAAACTAGTTTGCATTTATAAAAAAAAACCTTTAAAATATTTCAAGTTATTAATGATTATTTGAAAATATTGTCCGACTAAAAGTTGATAAAGAGCTCAATTAGATTCAAAACAGACTTCATGTGTGTGTGTAGAAAAGCTCTGAATATTATCATTTTTATTATTTTTTATATTTTATACGAGTCTTAATCAATGATCACTTCATCAGTGATTTATTCGTATACATAAAAATGAACTTAACCTAATTTTATTTTCCTTTTAAATGTTTTTGGATTTTGTTTCACAATATATTATCGATAGAGTGAATTGTAATGATTGTTATTGAAGTTTTATTAGAAAACAGTTTGAGAGACAGTCTATCAGATGCAACAATAAAGCGCAAACACCTGCCCGATTTGTCCTCCCGCATGCTCTTGGCTGAGTTACCTCCTCCTTACCAACGGTCGATTGTCCGGTGCTCTTTGTCGCTGGACTCACGCACCAAACTCAACATACTTGGCACTTGCCACCTTGTGTTGTACCAGCCTTTCCTTTGTTTGGATTTGTTGCGGATTCACACCCGCGCACACATATCCCATTAACGGACAATACTCTATAATAGTTTGTCATCTAACGTAACATACACCGACGGAATTTTCATTTGTTCGCAACTAAGTAATAATATTTACATTTCTACCTTAATCTTAATATATTGTAATATTTGCATTTTAATTTATATATATATATATATTGTAATTTAACAACTGTATATTAGCTTACTCATCGTAATAAATATTATATGCCTATATAATATTCAATTAAAAAAAAAAATGCTCGATATAAATTTTAAATTAATATTTTCGTATATAACCGAAGTATCTAAACAGCAAAAATACATTTAACAATTCTAATATAAATATATAGTATTAAAAGAAACATTAAACTAATATTTTTCAGGACATGCGTTCTGAATGGTAAACATCTCTTCATGTTTTTAAAGATATTTTTTACGAGTGCCTATGGTAAGCCGATTGCTAAACGTATTGGCCAAACAATGTAACATAAAGAAATACAAATGTCCATTCAACTGCGGAATTTGAGCACGCAACCTCCATACCGGAGCGCGCGTGCTTATCAGCTTGGCTACTAATGCACTAATAATTACTTACGACAGATTCTTCTAAGCGTCTTATTTATTTAAAAAAAATACCAAATCACTTGAACAAATAATGGCCATAGGACGTTAAATCATAGGATAAAGTTCATTAGACTATTAAAAAAGCGACAAATAACTGAAATATATTTTTATTCAAACAATAATAGATAGAGTTACGATTTGTACATTTTTAACATCATCATAAGTTTTATCATGATAATTAATTGATGCTTTATTATACCATTATACTGTGAAACCTCGGAAAAATCTGTAAGACATTTATAAAGGTACTTTTTTTTTCAAAATTGCAAAATAGTAGACAAAAAAAAACTATAAAGAAATGTATCCGAAGATATTTTCCCAAATCTTCATTTGAGATACAATAAAAAATATTATATCGAAATTTGTGGAACATAATTACATAATATAATGATTCATTCTATAAAATAATCCAAGCTTCCATTCTGTGTAGTCTGTTGGCCAGACTTGACTTCCGCCCTCATACGGAGGGGCTGCGGGCGATTTAGAGTTATTGGCACTTGATAGCTTGACGTCTCAAGTGGGCGAACCAACGTGTGCCATATTGCTTCCTTTACCGCACACACCGGTTACTGAGTAATCAAATATTTTACTGTAATCCAATGTATAAATTGATTCTATTTTATTTAATAGATATTTATAATTGGATCCCAATGACAATGGAAGCTTACAAGGTCTAAGACAACATAAACTATTGAAAGCTCAATATATATTATTATAGTATTGTTCGGAAGTATACATTTAAGTAGATCGCTTTCACATAATTTACTTGTTCACAAGGCACACCCACTCACCTAAAGTGGAAACATTAAATTATGTAATAAAATTATTTGATCGTCATTAATATATTATCACATGTATTATAATCAAAACAACTTACCAACTATATGCATATGTCATATCTTACGTCATTTCTAGTGTTTATAGTTATTCGATAAACTCAATTAATATCATGATATTTTAATTGTCTTAAGAAATATTCAGACAATCTTTTCCAAAGATAAAAGTATTGTAAATTGTTTTTGAAAATTTATATCAATGAGCTTAAATAAGAAGAGCGAATTAGTCACAGTTAAAAGGTTCAGTCAACGACCGTACAATGTAGTTCCTTGAAAGTTACTCTCACTACAACAAGACAAATTAGAAATGAAAAACTAAATACCTCAAATAAAGAATTCATAAGGAATTTTACCATATCTGATAATTCAAGTAAATTAGTAACTGTTTGCCTTGGTATGCAGCGATAACCATCTAGTTAACTCTATTCAAGACGTTAATAAATTGTTACCAGTGTTAAAAAACTGTGTGATTTACTGGAAATTTAAAATATAATGATACAGTTGATGCGTATTTTTCCGGTCAATGACAGTTTATCATGACTTGTAACTTTTTTAGCAAACGACGATAGTTTGCAATCTCTTTTAAATTAGTTTTTGATCGCCTGCAATAAAATGAGTACTTCGCCATTCATCGTGGTTTATTATAACGTCTAGCTATCTGATAGATACTTACCTTCTGCATCCGGTATTGTTTCACATTGCTGTTCACACATAAATTCACCTTGACTTTAGACTTCAAGTCATATGGTCTTTTGAAAGACAGTTAGAACCTTCCAGAATAAAATACTACCCTGTACAGCGAAATAGTATTACTATATAAAAGATATTATACTCATAATTAAATTGAGCTTTTTAACTTATACATAGAATTTTTAGTTATTTTTAATTTATTTCCTGAAACCAAAGCGCACAATAAAAAACACGTGAAATAAGCGATTAATAAAGAATAATACAATGCGTTATCACTTTAGTTAACTATCTTCGAGTATATAAAAATAGGTTTTATTATAATTATTTATATTTATATAACGTTAATTTGTGACATATTGTAATTCTAAATATGATACTGTAAATTTGTATCATAGATCGTCAGTTAATATGCCGCTTGTAGACGCCAAAAGAGGAAGTATAAATAGTGATCATATTAAAGACATCTACATATTTCAACCGGTTTCAATTAAAAGCTATCATTTCACGAAATACTTTAATATTGTATACTTCAAAATGACTGAGGGTCTTTGAAAGAATCATGATAAATATAATATAATATCGAACGTAGAAAGCAAAAGGACGTAACCCACAATTTTTCAAAATAGCCTTTATTCGATCATTAAAATGTTTACAACTTGAGTTGAAAATGATGAATTAGTATCTACATTTAAGAGTGTGGAATGAGGGCTTCATCCTTATCAATTTTATTGGTCTTTCTTAATTTACTTATTAAATTAATATCATATCAATTAAATAAAACACCAGTTTAATCCTTCAAATTCAAAAATTGGTTCTATGTAATGTTTTAACTTTGGCCTAAAATCGTTAAATAAAAGTTTATTTTGCCTACTGTAAAATTTGGGTGGATTACGTCCTTTTTCTTTTCCACAGTCGATATAATAAAAAAGAAAAAAAATAAATAATAATTTTAATAATCACTATTGAAATAGTTAGACAATATCTTTTGCATAATTTTATAAATACCGTCACTATAAATAATTATGTAAATATATGTTGGCGTCTTAATTATTATAATATGATATCAATTCGCGACACGGCCAACTAGGCTATGACGGAAGACTTGG
The DNA here is from genome assembly GCA_022683975.1 of Rhyacophila evoluta. Taxonomy (NCBI): domain Eukaryota; kingdom Metazoa; phylum Arthropoda; class Insecta; order Trichoptera; family Rhyacophilidae; genus Rhyacophila; species Rhyacophila evoluta. Next base: position 21,862 of record JAGVSQ010000472.1, on the reverse strand, counting down.
ATTATCATATTGTTATTATAGAATATAACGATGTCCACGTACAAAATATCAATCAATGGATGACCAGCAGAGGGCGGATCAATCGTGATTAAGTGCGAGCATTGAGAATAAAACATCTTGCTTCCTCTACTATAGATAAAACCGGATATCTTGGCAATACTTAAACTTGTTGTCTGACGCCTTTGGAACTACGCCCGTTGTTTTGATAATTACTTGTTTTATCACCAGTATGTATGAATTAATTTATTCAATTTTTGTACTAGATTGTTATCTGCTTCAATTAGATGTTTTTATGAACGAAGGATTAATTCTCAATTATATATACAAGTTCAACGTCGACTTTTTTTCAAACAGGTAACACCCAACGACCACAATGTTTAAATTAATGAAATAATCATATGTCAAAAATTACATTCCAATTTTTTTAACGAGTCTATAAATACTCGTACGTATTTTAAATCATTTAAAAAAAAATTACCAGTCCAAATATCGTTACAATGTTGAAGAAAATAGTTGTAAATCTTTTAGTGAAAGCATTATTTGAAATTTTATGTTGATCAAAGTAAAATTGGGTGGTCCATAATAATTAGCAAGTAGGGTAATAATTATCACTTTTTCTTTAATATTACTGAGAAGGTGTTTGATATTGATTGTATAATAATATTGACCATTTCGGTAAATCTAAAGGTTCAACGTAAATACGAGTACACATAAAAAAAGCCGAATCACGAATCACGCATCGCATATTATACGGTATGTGTGAACGTTTTATTCTTTGTTTAAAAAAAACATGAAATATTTAATAGTAAAAAC
>JAGVSQ010000472.1:0-21039 GCA_022683975.1 Rhyacophila evoluta | reverse complement strand
TTTGTTATTATTGTTGTTGTTATTAAAAATTAGCATTGATTTGGTCGTTCAACAATATGAATAGGACAAAAATGATAGTGTATACATTGTAGCAACGAATTTATTTTATAAGAAAATTTTGTTAGGTTAGTAAAAAATATTCGTTATTCCGGGAATTTCATTAATTCGTATTCGTTGTAAAGATATTTGACCCGTATTAACATAATAAATTCTATTCTAAATTGTCAAAGAAGTTTTATGTTTACAACTTTTAACACAATATCCAGTTTGTTTTTGTTGTACTTGCCAGAAATTTGTAATAAAATTCAGTTTTTACTTACAACATCCGCACATCGTTCTGTTAGACACTAAAATTATTGTTAGAGAGAAAAGTGTGTGTATTTCATTCAATCGTTTCTTATTGTGTCATATTATTTTCTGATAAATAAATTATAAGGTATTACAAGTATCAATCAATCTACTAAGACATACATATTATTATCACATGACATAACGCAAGTTTTACAAATGCTGCCAAACACAGCTGACTCACACTTATATATTTATATCACATAGTTTTAGTGATTGTGTTAGTTTATTTTTACATATTACTTTGTGTATTTCAAATTATATTATTAATTGATACTTTATATCTGAATCGTGTCCGGCTAGTTTTATATAATATTTGATTATATCGATTTATTACTATGTCGATATGTTTTTGTAACACCTTTTTTTAAATTTAAATTTTATTCAAGTAGAGGAAGTAAGTTAAAAAAAAGAAATAAATAATTTCAGCGGTAATAAATATAGTTATTTTATTCCAAGTGTGGCAATTGTCGAAGTATCAGGGTACGATGAATCTGCAAGAGGTAGTATAATATTACTGACTTGGCAGCGGGAGACTGATGTGCGCATGTCAGCAAACAGGGGTATTGTCTCATCTCCGCCAGCTGACAATCTCGCCATCATTGGACGTACGGAAGGCGAATGCATATTATCATTCGGCCCGTGCACTCTGAAGGATAAGGAGTTACAAGTTGTGGTAACGGGCGTAGAGAAGGCCGCGAGAGATGTTCGGTCACATTATTTGTATAATGTCATGTATTCTGTCGTAGCGGTGAGGCTTCTTTGACTGTTTGCTGTAGTAGGGTCGCAGAAGAGAAACTCGACCATTAGACGTTGTGTCGAGCGCTATCTGATGACTGCAATGTTATTGCAGAAGTCACTTGTAAAATTATACTTACTTTGTATCCCTTTATAAACGACAAATACATATACGAAAAGTTTTCATCACCTCTTTTGGTAACTCCCAGTTTTTTAATGGCATTAATGTCACTAGGTTTAAGGTGTCGCTAATATTCACTATAACTGGTCAAAAAAACTTACGATAACCGTCAAATAATCATTTACTCTTGTTGATAGCTACTTCTACAGTAACACTCATATTAGAGTATCACAATATATAACATATTACTTCGCTCAACTAAATGCGTTGTACAGATTGTTGAGTCCCAGACATTTCGCATAGAATTGAAGATTGGTTCAGCAATCCCCATTCAAACAGCGAGTTCATTTTAGGAAGTGCAATCTCCCGTAATGTGTGCCCTTAGGTATCTGAAACTGTCGACAATCTCGATGCTCTGTTCATCGTTAGTCAAAGGATAATCAGGATCCGGGCAGGCATAGTTGCACATACCGTTCGTTTTTTTCGCATTCATTTTTAAACCAATGTGAGACAAATTTGTATGTGGCCTATCGATTATTTCCTGAACAGCCCCAACGGAGTTTTCCAATATGATAGCATCATCATTACTTAATACAAATATTTGGTCACATAACATTTATTAGTGATTAGTATATATATCACAACTAATGAAGGCTAATTTATTGAAAGTAGTTTTAGAGATACAGCTGTTGGGTTATAATAATTAATTAAGCTTTTAAAATTTTTGTCGGTAGCTATTTTGACTGTACCAATAGTGTAATTTATAACTTTCATAACGGTATTACAACCAAAAGCTTTAAAAAAATACCCGCAGAAACTGACTTTAAATTAAGTATTCAATTATCTTGGTGAGGTATATATTATCAGGTATTAATTAATTTTTAACTACTAATAATATTATAATTAGATCCAAATAAGAAATTTATAAACTGTGTAATTGTCTGCCAAATAAGTTATTATTTTCAACTAATTTAGCGTAATTTTACAAATTCAATCAAATTAACACCAGCATTTTGTAACTTGGTTTTATGAATACTGCTTCGTTAATAATGATATATTAAATAAGACGATATAATAAAATACTAATACACAGCAAAAATTTATTTTGTACAAAGATATAGTGAGAATAAAAAAAGCTTTTAATATATTCTTTAATAAAAAAGGGAACATTGAGCTTTTTTTAAACATCGAAGATTTGAATTGATTCTGGCTTCGTAAATCTGTCGAAAAATAATCACCATAAGCGCACGGATATTAATTTTAATGTTCGTTCTTTATGGCCTTTATTCGTTAGGCTAAAATAAAATGAATAGTTGTGAATTCTTGGACATAATGAACCGCTTAAGAAATCAAACGTTTTTCATCATGTCGGCTTGTACTAAAAATACAAAATTTACTTACGATATCAAACGAGAATATAAATCAACTCCAATAAATAACTAATAAAAAGCATACCAAATTGGCATTAATATATTTTACCATATACAAATTCGAAGCCGCAAGTTTGCCGGAGTATAGAAAAAAAGAATCGTCGAGATTCAGATCAGACAATGAAAAAACTGGTCGCGAACAGAAGCCGACAGGAACTTGTAATATAGATGTGAGAATGCAGGCTACTACATTGAAATACCTCAGTGAACAGAAATCATATTGATAATGATAAGAAATGAATAATCGAGTGTCAAGTTGGGGGCATACCTTTTCTTTAAACTCCGACGATTGTCATCGGTTGACTTTTCGTCCGTCGAATGTAATAAAATATGTACATGCATGCCTTTCAAGTAGAGGTGGACTGGTGAGAACATTGAGCAATTATTTGCTAAGTGACGATACTTTTAAATACTTTGAATAATTTTGGGATAAAATCGTTTAGATACTAAATTCAACTCAAATGAATTTCATTGCATCATTTTTTTTACCATCTCCATTACGGAAGTGTAGCACGTAGATCTATACAGTGTGAATATATATCTACACCAGAAATTAATAATATGAATGATGTTAATGTGAAAAAAATTCCTGGTAGATTTTTTCACGAGAATTGATTGTCAGCTAGTTGTTCAACCTCTTTAAATATTTATTATGTATGTGCAAGACAAATATATCGTTTTAACCTCAACTGGAGAGTAATATATTAACATTATTTTTATACTAACTGCTCTCGGTTATTCATTTGATCAATCATTTTTTCCACTGATAAAATAATTATCACATAGCTGAGAAAAAATACAACAAATATATATATATATATGAATATAATAAATTATCATTGATGTTAGGCATCAATCTTCCAATGGATGAATATCTCCCCTAACTGATTCCACTCCTATCAATTCTGTGCACAACTTTATCACGTGATTCAGAAGAATTTAACAATTTCATCAATGTGTTAGAGGGTCAGGTTCAAGGTCAGCATTTCGGGCTTAAATCTTGGGTACCACTAAATAAATTGATTTGCTTAAACATTATCACATTACAACAAATAGGCAATATCAGACTGTTTATTAATGAAGAATCGTATAAAAATATGTATAAAAACAACAAAAAATATCAATAAAATGTTATATTAAAAAATAAACGAAAATTCTCTTTTTATCCTTTATATCGTGTCATCTGATAACAGATGAACAGAATCTGGCAAGACATGTCTTCATATTTCGAAGACTCATATACTCCACTTTTGGAGTGTATATTTTCACACTGTGTAGATGCATATGTTCAAATTTCGGAGCGAATACGAACGGTTGTATAACTAATTCTCAATTTATACTACATGGCTTATATTCTCGACGTGAAATATTTTATATATCTAGATATTTTCTAGTTTTCAAATTTGGACATGACTAAGAAAACAATTGATTGGTGAGGCTTTATATAACGTTTTAACTATTTTAAATATACACATGAATATAACTATCGACTAAAAACTTATCGATATCATTAAAAAATTAAAAGTATTTGAGTTGTATGTCCTATTTGAAGTCAATTAGACCCAGACGTGTCCGCCTCTGTATTTATCGAATTGACATTGATAGTCTTTGTATTGAAAAATAATAATATATTATACGGACAAAAAATGCCTTACGTAACTCGCAAAGCAATGATATTCAATCATTTTATTTTTCATGACAGGTTCGAAAGATAAAAAACAATATATCACTGCAGTTTTTCATTAGTCCATTCTTGAAATTCTTATTTATATTTTATTGAAAACTTGTATACTAACAGTTTTAAATAAGAACATTAATTTTGTTTTCAATAATACGTATTTTACAACTTATTAAAGCAAGAAACTTTAAAATGTTTTTTTATATAAATTATAAAGGTATTTTATTAATTTAACATGTCAACTTTTAATTATTATTGGAATGTTTATTAAATTGAACGATTTATTCTAAATACAGCTTCTACTTATAATATCATGTTCGGCTTAATCTAAAACGTTATTAATTGAATTTTATCTTTTTATTAAGTATGTCAATATTAAGCTAAAATCTATACAACAAACACGAAAAAAAACATGTGTATTTCTTTCAATCAAAAAAGCTTTTCTTAAAATGGCAAATGGTAGTAACGTAATATGTCTACGTGTAATTTTAACTGCCATTTTTAAGTTAATTGTGTTACTTTTAATTTTCAATATTATATATCGATGATCGACAGGAAAATAAAAATAATGTTTACAGGCAAATATAGAAATAAATTTCTCATAATAGGACGGATATAATTTATTATATCGAATGAAGTATGAGTTTGATAATATCTCGGGTAAAGCTCGGTAATAAAACTAGTAAATATATTGTTTAAAATCGACATTTTCCAATGATTTTTCAAAACGTATATCGTTATTTTATTACAATAATGGTGTATTGAATGAAGTGGTTGATGATCGATGAGCTTTTTTTGGAAAATGCATACTTCAGAGTAATTATCATATATTATTAATGCGTACTAACATATACAATACTCTATCGTATACATTTTAACTTTATTTATAAGATATGCTTAAACTTAAAGCTTTAATAAATGATAATGTTCTTTCAATCAAGTTAGATTTATTTTATCACCGCTTTTACGGTTCTAGTTAGTATCTACCTACGAAATGGCCCATCAATTATTATTAGTGAATGTTTAATGATAGAATACCTATCATTCTAAAAAAGCGACTGTGTGCATCGCTGTTAACTCTCATTTAGTTAGAGATGTTGTTAGGACGTAACAAGTGACTATCCGTGTAAAAAAATCAACCCTATAGAATAATAAATGAAATGTACAGTATTAATCTTATTATAGATTAGTTTTTCAAACGCTGTTTAGGAGTAAGAAACTTTAATTTGTTATGATTAAGGCGTTTATAATGTTATACATTTATGGTTGATTGTAAAGCATATTACAATAGTGACCTGTATGATATAGTTGTGGTATATAAAGATGGAAATCGAAAAGAAATGTATCATTCCACTCAATTCAACATACTTTAAATATATCTATATCTATATACTATCAAACACCCAATATTCAGTGCTTAGTATTTTATCATGAGTTATTAGGTTATAAGTTACTAAAATTACAGTTACAATGAATGTTATGGTCAAAAATAAATGCAAGATAAATTTTCAATCAGTATTAGTATAAGACATGTCTCCCCGGTAGCGTAGTTGTTAGCGTGCGCGCCTAGAAATCTGGGAAATGCGGGCTCGATTCACCATCTGTCGGGTTTTAACAATCCAAAAATGCAGGATTGGATGCCCGCTGGCATTCTCGTGAAAAATAATTTGTCAAAACGTCTTCACATTGCGGAGATCCATATACTTCTCTTTCGGAATGGATATCTTCACACTGTGCAGATCCATATGTTCTAAATTACGAGTGAACATGGTATATATAAAAAAAAATATTAGTGTAAAATAAAAATGTATTTAATTATTGAAAAAACTATTTTTACGATGTAAAAATTTATAAGTTAATTATGAAGATTTAAAAAAACCAATGATGCCAAATAATTTAGTGTCGTTGGCTTACAGTAAATATCACTGAAAAATAATCTATCTACGTGTGTTGTGCATATTTTCAAAATATCTCTACAACTAAAATGAACTTGATCAAAAAATTGTTTTGTACAGTAGAAATGCTATCTCAATTAACTTAATTCGAAGGCTGTGGTGCTATATTTTTTCAATTGACCATTAAGAGTGATGCATTTCCGAAACAACTCCCAGCGATCAAGAACTTTACGACACACTTATCTTCTATTTATGTCTTAATAGCCTTTGGACGCGGACTATTTTTTTTTCTCACAAATAACAAAAATAAATGTCCGCTTACGTCGCGGACAATGACCAAACATTTAGACAAAGACAGGTAGCATAAATTAAACACTTACACATATCGAACCGTGTGCCCTCTTACCCTCAGGTTAGCGTCTGAGCTCAGCCGACCGTGGATTCTCACGGTACATAATAATAACAAGGAAAAAAACTATACAAATTATGCGTCTTATGGGTTTAAGGTCAGTGCGGGGACTTGACTGTATTGTTGGTTCGTAAATTGCTATGAAAATAAAGCACAAAGACACACAGTTTTCATAAAAATTGCATGAAAACTATAAGGCTTAAGAAAATAATATTTTATACCGCGACTATAATTTTAAAAACGTTTTTACTCCTACATTGTTTCCAGAGCGAAAATGTGATTTTGAATAACAGTGGCCGATGCTTGATTGATTAATACCCAGTTATGAGTAGTATGTAAATTAAAAAAAAAGTCTTAATATTTAGAATAAAGAGCGCGTGTGCTTCAGATAAGAAGCTTTCACTTTTTAAGCTTTTTAAGTTCACTAACCACGTAAAAGCTTGAACGTATAGCATTGTATAATATAATTATTTGGCGATTATTTCTCAATCAATTATCGTGATAAACCACGTAGGAATGCGTATGCGTATGCGTGGAAATGCGTGGTACAATTTATAAATAAAATGATTAATAAATATTTATATACACACAGTACATTTTTTACTAAATACTGGTATGGTTTTATAACAGCAAGGTCAGGGCGTTAAGTTGATAGTTGGTTATAACGATGATCAATTATCGAATATTTTATGATCTTCCAATAAAAATATAAATATAAAACCGGAAAGCAAGAATATATATTTTCATCCAAAAAAAAATAATTTCTAGACATGTCTAACTTGAGTCTAAAGAAATATAATAAATTAATATATTGACTTCATTTCTTCAATTAACCTCAGTTAATAGTATACAATTTAATTAATTTAGAATAAATTATCCTTACTCGGCTGTAAATAATATAAAATAACTCATAAAACTCTTTCGAACATCATAATTAAAATTTTACTCGTCTTCTCATTTAAGCCCACCGAATATATTATATATAAAACATATAATATTTGGAAGATTGTAATATAATAAAAGCTCAAATATTTTCCCACGTTTTATAAGTATTGCGTGTCGAATCGAAAAATAGAACCTGGCTACTGTAAAGAATTCCCCATTTTACTAAATCACTATGAGATTTTTTTCTCAGTTTTAATATCCTATCCTTAAAATCGTGATAGAAAATATTTGTGTATTCAACACGCAGTCAACAGATTTTAAAATAAACATCGACCATTCTTACATTGTTGTATTGGGTATTTAAATACTTAGCAAAATTTAAAACTCTGTTTTAGAGGGGGCTAGTATGATGGTTATTGTATATAAGATTTTAATAATTTACACGGCAAAATTAACTGAAGGTTTTTATGGAAAATATTTGAAAATAGTAAACGAAAATTTAAATAATTTATCGAATCTATAAAAACAATTATCTACTGTTAATGAATTTAAAAAGTATTATACTATATTAGTCAAACGTAATAACAATTATTTCAATTCCAAATTATTTGGTATGAATCCATTCTATATTATAAATGTTGATAGGTTTTTATAGGCTTTTAGTTATTTAATATGTAGTATACGTTACGAAAATGCAGTATGTATATGTATCTCCACAACATGAATATTTATCTTCAACAATTTATTTTTTACTACAATTAGTCATCGTTTCCAATCGCTCAACACATTTAGTATCGATTTCTGGATTATGAAAGATTTAAAAATTGTATGTGATTAGAATTCGCACGCTTAAACACAACACAATCTTACAATTACAAGTCAATGTTTGAGTTCATAGCTTTTTTAGAATTATATTGAAAGAAACAACCTTTTAAATACTGTATAATAATAGTATGAATGTAAATTTAAACGATAGAATATTATATGCCTACTATTTTTGTAGAGTAGTGTGGTCTTAACAATGAATTGTACATAACAAAAAACTTTACTTACAAATAAATTTAATGATATTGTCAACAAGAAAGTTATTGGATCCTACTTAATTTAATTTAAAGATATATCGCTTAAAATATACTTAAGGAGCTTCACTTTCATTTTTTCCCACACATATATGGCACTTACCCCTGTAGATCAGAGAGCAATCACCAGGCCGTGACCATTTCAAGAATTATATCTTACATAATGTTGTTAAACCTGCGTGACCTTAGTCCGTGAAAATGTACCTACATGCTCATTTCCCATAACACCCTCCTATCATATTGTGAAGTATTGCATTGAAACATAAGAATTTTAAGCAAGACTTTATACAGGGCACGAATTGCATACCATCTATTTCAACATTCGAAGAAGCAGATTCTCATTATAATTAAAAAAAAAATGTTTGCTCAGTGACCAAATGTAAGTTTGCGCAGATATTGCGAGTTTAATCCCAGAACTGCTAGGTTTTATAAATTAAAATGCAAGGTTGAATGCCCAATGCGTTATGCAATTGGCTGGTAATCGATTGTATTTAAGAAATATATTAGGATCGCCTTCACATTGTGGAGATGAACACTTCATTCTGTAGAGGAGATACATATGCTGTATAAAAATAAGTATATGACCATAATAAAACGCAATTAATATAAGGTTTTTCTTGGATTTATTTGATAGTAAAATCCAATCGACAAAATTAATATATCGTAAAAATCTAGTCATTTCAAAAAATTAATTATGAGTCCATGTAAAATCAAAATGTAAGGAAATATTCATGATTGAATCGGTAGTTTTTACAAAATTTATTTAAATGATGTTGATAAACACATTAACAACCGTAGTTTAGTAAAAAAACAGTAAATTGATAATTTATTAAGTAACATTTCTTTCAACAGCGATTTTAGACCTATAACTTATTGAAGTGTGTTAAAAAAATGTACAACACGGCTTTTTTTAATAGCTTTCTGAGATGTCACACATGAGGAGATATACATTTACGGTATTGGACATATATTAAATATGCCATAAAATATTTTATTTATAAACATTTTATCTTTAACTGTGAAATGAATATGTAATAAAAAAATCAATGCTTAAATGTTATATTATCAATTCATTTCAATTATTATGCGTTGTCATTTTTATCACAATTAAAATTTAACTCTATTTTTTAAACGCTGTAATACATTGCTGAAGTCTTTTCTTATGGTTGGTAAGTCAAATTCGAGCCCAGTCATTTGTAAGAATAAGAAATACTAAACTCATTCCCCTAAGTTCACACGAAAGTCAAGTACCGTTCACAACAAGGGTGGCGTCAAGAAGTGAACCTTATCCGCATCGGTGCGTTTTTAATATCAAAAGAAGGGCATTATTAGTTAATGAATATATGTAATTATACCATGGTCTTTGACTTACTCAATTTTGTAACATACATTCATGCTGCGAAATCAAAAATTATTTTTACCTAGCCTAACCTAACCTGACCTGAGCAATTAATGATTTAGTTCAAAATTCACATCGAACCAATATTTAGTTCTAAAAAATATTTATAATTTTTCTTTATAATTTATTAGTTGCTTCTTATATAGATTTAACATGAATCTCTACAGTAAGAAGACTTATCTAAACTTTAAATTTAAATTTAATCTCGGAACAATGATTTTTTAAAAATTAAATGTGATTTAAGCTAAAAAGAATAGTATAAATACAGGCCCATCATCGAAACGAGCGCTTATCTACCGGCTACATTCATTTTGGTATGGAACTAGTCGAATGTAAAAACACATTATTGGTCTTAATATATTATGTTTTATTTTATTGTGCTTATAGATTTCTTTCGACCATGCAACATTTCGCTGTGAATTAATATACAAAACTCATTCAACTTACTGATCTTTGAAATTCACTAGATAAACTTTCATAGCGAAAGCTGCCATGGGTTACAATTCTCATGATTTGAGGTTGTTTTTGTTCTTACTTTGTAAATACTTAGGAGAATACTGAACGTCTTGTTTAACAAAATCCAAATTGATTGGGACTTATTTATACCAGAGTTACATTGTATGTGCATACGTACTATGTCCGTACTTTTATATTTGTTTTTATCTCTTATGCTAAGTAATAAAAAAATAATCACTGTTAAATATTTCATTCATACAACACTCTCAATGAAATGTTCCAAAGCCGTTATTATTATATTGGTTTATTATTTTAAGTTCTGATACACAATTTGTATTAAGCCATAAATAAATCAAACATGCAATTCTGTACTCGATAAGATCGTTTAAAAAAAATGCTATCTATATGACAGCGCTAAAAATCGGTTGTAGTAGAGTGATTAAAATGGTCATAAACATTTTGTCCGATAAGATTTATTCAAACCGGAAAAAACTAAAATACCATACGACATTTTTGACAACATTCATCTACGACATGGATTGATTTCCTAGAACGAAATTTATAATGGCGATCCGATGGCGGTCGTCTTACAAACAAGGCACTTCTATTACGTAATATCATATCGTTACATCTTTTCCTTAAATTATCTTTGAGTTAACCCACTTTGATACACGGCCATATATTGTGCCAAACCATTTTTATAATATGAACCAGATTTATAATGCTAGTTTCTTAAGTATATTTAATGTATGATATTTTTCCCTGTCCACACACACTGTTTTGTCTTTGTTTTTTATTTTAATCATACCACCTACATACTAATTTTTTATATACACTCATAAAATATATTTGACGACTTGTGCTAGTCGATATTATGATAAAAACTAGTATCAATATTTCATAATCAACATAATAAACTAAGTATATCTCATAGTATCTGGTAAATTTAATTTTTGATTTAAATATAATATTTAGAGAATCTTTTTGATTGAATATGCTTGGATATTTGAAAGGATATTCTCTCAATATTGATTGTTATCAGTACGATATATTTGGTTAGATAATATTTATGTTACAACAATTAGGTGATATTATCAAAGCGAAAGCAAGTATGTAGTAATGAAGTGTGTCAAATTATTATTTTTAATATGATGTCCACCGCGTTGGTAAACGAGAAGAGTGGATGAACGCAATTACTTAGCAATGGTGATTCGACTCTCGTACCTGCGTAAAAAAGTTGAATGTTTTAACATGTATTTAATTGCAAGGTATGGGCACCTAATGAATTAGTTAGCTAAGACCAATGTAAGTAAGTGACTATGTATCATTGAAATAAAAATCTACCTATACTGTAATTACGTAAATTAAGTATAAAGTGTCTTTATATTAATTTTTGTGTCAGTGTGAGTGAGTACTTCAATGTGTGCGCAGATGTCATGTGAGCACTTGCCATGCGCACAGTTGTCTATGTGTGCACTTGTCATGTGAGCAGCTGTCATGCGTGTAGTAGTCTGGTTACCAATAAATCATTTAAGCTGTATAAGCTTATACATTTCTTCACTGTTCAACTTTCTTCCAGATATGGAAAAGGAAGTTAAATAAAATTTCTCTCTTTACACATTAACTCCCTAAGTACCTCATACAGTTCAGGAATTAAATGAAATGAAAAATGTTTTCCTAAAAAATCTTACTGTGATTTTGTAGTGATTAATGATTATAAGTTTTTCTGTATGAGACTCTGGGTGTAATGGAAAAAATAGTCGATTTCGTATTTCATATAGAAACAAAAGAATCCATGACACATGCAATGATTGTATTTAAATATGAATCATATTGTAAAGTAAAACTGAAATATGGTAATGCAGTCAGCGTTTTCTGAGTAAAATGAACTTGAAGATATCTCAAAACGAAACGTATCGTACCGTGGCGTACTGTAAAAGGTTCACACGCTAATCAACAAAAAATATTTTCCCACAGCGTGCAAGAAAAAGATACGGCCTTCGATTTTGAGTGTGTACGTAAAAACAGAGATGGCACGATTTTTATAAGACCGTCTTAAAAAAAAACCGTCTTTTAAATTTTACAACATTTGAGATGTTCCATTATTGTATGTACTGTAAATAAGATCGTAATCATTCCAAAATTTGCACCTTTATTATTTTGTTTTTATTTAAGACAGGTAATTACTTTTTTGTTTTTTAAGTTGTCTTCTAGTTAGTTTTTTTAGAGTTTTTATACTGAAATATTCTCACAGTAAAGATAACCATATTCAATTGTTTCGCTGAATTTGGGATTAACAATCGAAAGTTAGTATGTGATTCACGTAATTGCTTGAAATATATGACGGATTTTTACTTTCCATTTTATAATATTTTTTACGAGAAAGTATTAAAATGGTAATCTGTTAACAATGCTTTTTTTAATACAATTTATTGTTATTCCATCTTTGTACCACACTATTCCTCCAAGTTTTATGGTTAGTGTCATGAAATAAGCCTCTGTGAAGTTGGCTTAGAGACAAACAATATTATGTAAAATCTTACAGATATATAACATATACATCATGCAAGGACAAACCAATAGAATTCAATTTAACAGAATCAAGCAACTTAAGAATAATACTGTATTAAGCGAATTTCTGCAGCGATATCTATTATCAAATTAAAGCTCAATACGACCTAAGTGATTTGAAATAAGGCGAAGCAATAATGTGAAATAACCTTTATTAAAATTACAAGTGAGGCTCCAATGGCCAATTACTAACTACGCTTGCCTCAATGGCAGCAGCTATGGACTCGAATCCAACAGTTGCGCAGTGATTTAAAAAATTAAAATACTGAACTGGATGTCTAATAGGTTAAGCAACTGACCGATTACGTTTTTTTACGAAAAATAATCTGTCAAAATAAGTGTTCACAATGTATAAATATTAAGCTTTATTTTCACAATTTATATACCTAAATACTCTCATTCAAAACAAGCATTCGTAAACTTTCATATGGATAGTTAATTCATCTCGTCTATCATACATTGTTACTTTGAAGTTGTATGTAAGCAAATGTGTAAATTAGTTATAATAATGATAGTAAAAACGTGAGGCCTCTTAGAATATTATCAAAATGTAAATTAAACTTTTAAAAAGTATAACTGTTTATTTAGAAATGGCAGTTGAAATAATATTTAAAAAAATATTTTTGCTGCTGTGCACACTTTTTGAGAAATTTGTGTGACAGACAGACACACACGTGTATTTTCTATTTTACAGTATAGATACTCATTTTTTGTTTGTGTTTTGAGTTGTCGACTTTTATTATAAGAAATATTTATATTTTCAAGCTGTTGCAGTTGAATAAGCTGAAAATTATAAAAAGAAAAACAGCATTGTCCATCACACAAGCTCGTGGGTGTCGTTATATCGTCTGCGTATAACAGGAAGTTGGCCGGTACCAATCCTTTATTCAAAAACGAACATGGTCGCGTGGGAATTTTTCTTTACAAAACATTATTGATGATTATAACATTTAAAGTATACTCTATTTCGAATAAATAACAGAAACTCTCGATAAATACCCGTTAGGTGTTTATAAAATACCGAAGGATTGCGAGAAATTCCGAATATTTACATAATTTATACAAATTGATTAACAAACGGCTGCTTTTGATGACAGATTTTATAAAAAATTGAGATGTTAATCCGACTAATCATTTTAATCGCATACCAAATAGATTATTTTAATTAATTGGAGGTTATCTGAATTTGGTATTTATATGACTATGTTAGGCATATTAAAATAATCGTTTAGATTAATGATACGGTGAATATAAACACATATTCGAGGAAGCTTTTCGTGTTTTGATGAGTTATGAAATCAAAGATTTTTACGTAAAAAGGATTGTATCTTTGGTAATGTAAAATGTCGCCTCTAGTTTTTGATGTAATTAATCAATAGATTAATGCGCTATCGGCTTGGAAGATGGTAGTACATGGTATTGTTTATTTATTTAACGTATTGTATAATACTAATAGAAGATTGCTATAAAAATTTGTATAATATTATACGCTTTCCAGCAATTTAAATATTAGTAGTTTCAAATTAAACTTTGAGCTTTTAAGTAATGAGCTTATAGCCTCGTCTGTTTAGCGAACTCAAATCTCATTTTTTGTAAATTTAGAGAAAATATAGTAAAGTCAGTAAAAATGCAGGAATTGATTACACTCGTGCTCAATTTATACTTTATTTAATTTACCATTAAATTCATTTAAAAGTATCATACAGCCTATTGAAAGAATACATTTATTTTATAGCCTGTACTGAAAGCTCGAGATACCGTCGCGTTAGTATTAATTTATCAAATATCCACGGAGCATTATTTGAAAAGCAAAACCTATTTTCAATTAATTGGATAGTTTATATAATATTATATACTGTAATTCTATTTTCCTATGATACAGCAAATATGATTGCTTTAAAAGAGCTCAGATACATTCAAATATTGACCTGTTTGTATTTAAATGACATTTGTTTTACATCTCCTGAACATTTGATGGTTGGTCTATTCGACAAACCAATATTAAGGCTATGATACGTCGTGGTAGAAAAGATATAACGTTATGAATCTCCAAATTTTGAAAATTGCTTTGATAGTCTTATTTTTTTTTTTTACGAATTTTGCCCATCAATTTAAAGTAGTTTCAGGAATTAAACGAACGATTTCCAGCGGCAGATGCTTGGTAGCGCGTGTGTGTTCCAACTATCTTTTAAGGCGAGGTTAAATATTATTGTTTTCTCAATGAAAAGCATGATTAAAGCGTGTGTCAGCATATCAAAGTTTTCAATTATCGCTTCTCATAATATTTATTTGGCAGATAATCGCTTTATATTATCGAATAATGAAACCGTTATACGATTCCAGTGGGATATATTATTATTATTTACTCTCAATTTATTATTTAATGGGCCGGAAACTATCTTCGTTGGGTTTATGGTAATACTAGTTCTTTAATCCACAAAAAGATATACGGTCTTATTCGAAACACTTACCAGGAATGATTTAAAAGTTTGATTATACACCTGCTGTCAGAGTCAAGATATGCAAATGATGTTACTATATATTAGGCAACTTGTCGATTGATTGGACCGAACCGGTTTATTGATAATTTCAAATCAATCACCTTTCTTTACGATCTATCTCATTCAGCACGTTCATATTACCATTATAAACACAGAGTAGGCTATTAAAACCGGAAAAATGAAATAAAAGTCCACACAGGGTCGGCATCGTAAAAAAATCTGTCTCAGTTTCTTATACTAATCAATCTTCAAAGTTGAGTGACCCTCAATTAAGCGTAGAATTTTTATTATAACTGTTGGTTATCGACGAATAGACTGTTATTAATTGTTTATTGAATAGTTCTATTTCATTTTGCGAGAAAAGCAATGTACATAAAACATTCTTTACAACGAAATTGTACCAAAAAAATATGCCTTAAAATTTTTAGAAGGACAATCGAGAAACATTAGTTTGCTACCCATAATACAACGAGGAACCAATATAAGAACTACATAAATATATTATATATTAACGGGAAAGTCATGATTTTTCATTTAAATTTAATATATAACAACTTAAATGAAATATTTTTACAACCGGGACATTCAAAGTTTAAAGTCAATCAAAAAAAGGTGATATAACAATTCTCTTACCCCTTCGAAATATTTAAATGAGCAAAGTATTTTTTCAAAATATAACTCTCTGACGTATGAAGAGTATGTATGCTAATCTAGAATATGTGAGGATGATTGGTATCTGTGGATTGCATGTAAATCAAGACGTTCATCTAAATTCATTAAAAATATAAAGATTTTATACGGCCAGGATAACTAATTGGGTATTCAAAATAGTTAATAATATAATATATTGATTATAAGAATTATAATTAATGTGTAAAAAACATTAATATTCATAAAAATATTAATTAGGAACGCTAAAATTTACGAGAAAAAAAACTGAAAGATGTTTAAAAATACATTAGCAAAATACGGTTTCGTCTTTAATTTTTTAAAGACTTTTTACAGCAGTTGTTAATGACGGATTCACATAAATTATTTTGAATTGTATAGTTGTAATTATTCCATTTATAGAACTTTTATAATCATAAATATTTTTTCCCAGAGCAAAAGCAATTTTAGCGGAATGATCGCTAATTTAATAAATAATTAATTTGGCAACCATTTGCAGATAAATCGATACCATAAAATCGGTTCTAAAATGAAATTATAGACAAACGTATTTATTCTTTTACAAATATGCCAACAAATAATAGTGTTTTGCGACAATACTAATCTGTATAGTTTGTATCTAATGCATATTAATCTATTATATATAACTAAATGTATATTTTTATCTTGAATGCTTTATTAAGTTGGTAATTTACTGATTTCCCACTTTATTATTGGATAAATTGTTTGTTTTTACGTGACAAAAAAGTCTTTATCAAAGGACTTTGATTTTAGTTTTTGCTTCGCTAGGTTATGAAAAAAGATCAAATATGTTTTTTGTTCGGTTACGCGTTCTGTAAATAGACGGAACCTTATATAATAATATTTTTTATGAACGACTGCGTACTACCAACAAACCAACAACCGAGAGGCTAAAAAGAAATTGACAGTCGATCCAAACAGAGATTGGTTCTGGCATGGCGCCTTACCGCGCTAATCGAAAAACTTGGACCATACTCGGGCGCGTGATGCCATTATATGTGTTACTAAAATACGTAAGATTCGATTAAAAAAAACAAACAGCATTTTATAGAGAATAACAAAGGCTCTTTTTATAGGAGAAACATATTTATTTATATTTAGTGTATGCTATCAAACATTTTACATTTGATAACGTTGTAAGGTTGCGAAAAAAGTAAAAAATTAGAAATATTACTGAATTGTTCATAAAAATATTTTTATATGGCAATTCACTCACAAATGAATTTTTTGTTTCAATAATGAGTTGAACGCGTTATGTGTGTAAAGACGCGTTTTCACGATTCAAGTTTCATTTTGTGATTAAAATTTATCAACCAAAGTTGAATGAAAACTATAGTGTGAACGTGTTACAATAAATTCGATCAACTTTTTAGTGGATCAACAAAAGTTTGATCCCGTAAATAAATATTGTTTATTCGCAATTTTTAATTTTTAATTAATTTTTTCTGTCAAGTACACTTTCACTTGATCACATCACGCGTTCATATGATGCATAATCGCCTTTGGTGCCTTATTAAGGCTAGCAATATTTATCAATTATAGATTGATTAATTAGAATAAGAATAACGCCCGCTCTAGTGAACGACAACCAAGGTCTTGGGAAACTGCTCCTGGGACACTTCTGGCACTTATGAAGGGCGCCTCACGTTCGTTACGCCATGGTATACGCCCGCATAACGGGTGTGGAGACGTGGCGGGTGGTGGGGGGGAAAGCATGAGTTATAGATAATACAACACTTCACTGCTCACTGATAATGAAACTTGAATCGTAAAAATGCGGCTTCATATACTGTATCGTATTAATTGTAAATACAATTGATAAATATAGTAAAATACACACCCATCAAGAAAACTCACAACTTGATTTTGAAGGAAATAATAAATAATTAGAAAATAATTGTCAATTAAAGCAACATTTATTCTTTAACTCCATTCTGTAACATATTTTTAAAATTATTTTTGTATTAAAGGGTGAACAAATGAAATAATAGTTTACTTGTTTAAATATACTCGTAAATAAACAATACATCACTTATCATTAATATTACTTAAATGACACAACAGTAATTGTGCCAAATCGAAATGAATCAAAGAATTACACTGATTAAGATAAGCTATGGGGTATATGTCCTAATATTATTTCAAACCCATGATAAATATATTATTTTTTTAGTTTGTCTGATAATGAACATCATTATACTAATAAATGCCAAATATTTACAATTGTTGTTTTGGCATCAAAATACTGACAGTTTTCTATACTAACACATGAGTCGGCAAAACTCTAGGCTATTTACAAAAAGTAATGCGGCGGCAAAGATACTCACTTACCAAATCCAACTATCTATTCAATAATTTGAATACTATGGTTGTATGTTTACATTGCTATGTAGATTAGCTGCGATAGCTTCTTGAAATATTTTATTATTATGTTTGATTGATGTTTGATGATGATAAGTTACAAGTAAGAGATTTGGTAGTCAACTTATCAGTATGGTGTTTTTACAGTATACTAGAAACCGATTCTATGATGACGTAAAAATTTGTGATTTTACATATTATATTATAAGATGTTAGAAAAAAAATTAAACATGTTTTCATACATTTTAATCATTCTGCCAACACGTAAGCCGACTATTTAATCCATTGGAGAAATCAGCTTGAAAACTTTTGGTGTCATAGTAAATGTGTACAAATTGCATTACTAGACGTTGAAATTCTAGAACATCTTGTTTTTATAGTTTATTAAATAGAATAGATTTTTTCTCGTGAAAAAATTATTGTAAACAGTATTAAGCTTGACAAAAATTTTTACACATCTCTATAAATATTGTTGAAAATTGAATATGTATTTTAAAAATGAATTTAAATTCAATATGTGGTTCAAGTGATTTGCATATATTAATGAGGGAATTTGCCACCCACGTGTTACACTCGATAGCAAACATAATTGAATAAATTTGGAGGAAATATATTATTATTTAATAGTCAACAAATTATCAATACTTTAGTAAAAAAATGGTTATAGGCGCATTGACTGATACATTTTTTTATAACATGTCCTCTCCAAATATAAGGTTTGTGGATCTCCATATCGTTTTGATTAATATTTTCAAAAAATGTTAGCATCATCCATTTTGGCTTCTCAACTCACTGAGCATGTCATTCTACACCTTAAGATTTTTTGAATTCTTGCAGCTTTAGAATTTATACATAATTGGTCCCATATATAATATCTAGGCTAATTATAATTAGTCGCATCATTGGCCTAGTGTACAAATAAATATACACACGCTTTTACACCAAAAGATCCTGAACTAAAAACTCACACTTTTACAAAGCCTTAAAATGTAACAACTATACTAATTCGAAAAAGTGTATGTTAAGATATATATTTATACTATGGGTGTGTCACTCTACATATCGACAGTGGAAAGGAAAAACGACGTAATCTATCCAGAAAAAAATTAAAGAACGCACAAAAAAATAATTAATTATATTGGGCTAAAGTTTAAATATTAAATAGATACAACTCTTAAGTGCGCGAATACTAAAGCTGGTATTTTACTTACCAAACACGACATTAATATAATAAGTTACTTTTCTTCGTTGCGAATTTGACAAGCCATTCTTATTAAACTTAAAAGCTAAATTTAGATAATAAATTGGTATTTTCAGCTTAAACTCTTTTGATATAACGTGTATTAAGTTGCATAAATTTTGATTATAGGACAGTTACTGGTTAACAAAAATAGACAAAGATAGATATTAATTAAATCTAAAAAATGGGAAATGAACTGAACGTGCGCAAGTGAATCAATTAAAAACTTATGTTTTCTTCGTCGAACTTAGGAAGTTGAAGAATTGTTATAACTTTGAAATGAGCTGATATACTATGCCACCAAAGTATATCATGTTGGTACCCATTTTATGTATAATTTTACGTTTTATAACTTACAAATTAACAACTTTTTAATTTGATGTCTCGTTTTTGAGTTATTTTGTAAAAACTGGAAAACACCTTATGTTAGGTTCCTTTTATCTACCTACCCGATTAAGGTCACTTCGCTTTATTCGCAATTAATATCCTTTTTAACTATCCAGAAACTGGCTTAGAAAAAAGCTATTTTAAAAAACTGAGGAGTTTGACGTTTTCCTTTCTATTGTCGATATGGAACGAGAATGTTTGAAAACTAAAAAAAAAATACAGGTTGATCAGGAATATTATGAAACGCATTTTTTGTATGATGATGCATATTACGAGCATATTATTATATGTACCAAAAATATTTGATCTTCTAAAATCTAAGCTGTAAAAAAAGCAAACGCACTAGCCACTTTAATGAACATGCATTAACTTTTTCATAATAAAGCAAATTTAATGTAAGTCAATTATATTTTATGATACAATAAATATTCACGCCCACAAGAATATTGGTACTATTTATTTTACAATCATGATCGGTCCAACGGTTTTTCTATTCAGGCCCATTGGTATTTACCACCAATTAAATTGGATTGTAAATTAAAAGTTAAATGATCAATGTAACATTAAATTTTATCAAATGATTTTATATCAGTATATTTTCAAAGTAATGGTATAAAATTTCGTGGATTATCAATCACATTGACACTAAAAACAAACTTTAAAACATCAATAGTCAATATGTCATGACATAGAATGTAGTCATATGAATCACGTAGAATGAAATTATATTCCTATAAATAAAAATCGATTCCCCTACCTAGTACAATATTAGTATAATAATTAGTTCTGTTCGTACGCCTGGCAGAAGCGGTGGAACGCCTCCAGTAAGGGCAGACAAACGCATTTGTTTT
>JAGVSQ010000471.1:1091-39149 GCA_022683975.1 Rhyacophila evoluta | reverse complement strand
ATATTTTCTTTTAATATACAGCTACATATTAATACCTTTTTGTGAATATTTGTAAAGAGTATAATATTTATTCTTTTTAAACGGGTGCGAGACCTTATACGAATTTACCAACAATTATTGCTACCAATATTCCTAAAGTTACTGTAAGTTAAAACTTTTCAAGAAAGAACTTCTTATAAACTTCCATTAAGTTCATATTAACATATGACTTTGAACTACTGGACTTCATTGAAAAATCAAACTGGATATCTTCGACAGAACGTGCTCGAAAACAGTTTGTAATGTCATATGTGACGATGGGGTGCTGTGAGAAATCTATAACTACAAATTGCATGTGTATCCAATGATTTTACAATTTTATCATCTTACACACCAAAGAAAGCAAAATTCGATTAAACTCCATGTTTGGGAAATACAAATCTATTTAAAATACTCTATATTAATTGACTACAATGAAAAGTAGGATTGAGAGGTCAGAACTGAGATGGTTGAAATGTGTAGAAACAGCATATCATCTCTGATAAGTTAAATTAAGTTAAGATAATGAATGGATGTATTATAGGTGTCCGGCCCGAGGGACAAACGTTTATTTTAAGCAGTCTAGCCTTATTTGTATTATAAAACTTTTTTATAATACATTATAAGGATAAGATGACTGATCACACAAGACGTAAACTAATATTGAACTGTAGCTACTGAAAGTATAAATAAATATGGCAACAAAAAAACAATGTGTGTGCACCTACATCGATTTTTTTTAAATCTATCATCGATATACTTGGCTAAATAAAAATAATTATTATTTGTACAATATACATTGAGACTACTGCAAGAAGCGTTAGTTGTTTTCAATAGTACAATAGAACTGTCGTAGGCTTAAAATAAGGATATTCACATTACAAACACCCACAAGACTTTGGAAATCATCTTGTAATATGAACAATGGACCATTAAACAAATTGTTTCTTTATACTCTTGTTAGATGAAGATTGTCGTTTTCCATATAAGAATAATGTTAAATCATAAGAAATTAATTGATTACTATAACTTAGATATAAATCAAATGACAGTTCACCGTTGGTCATTGGGGTAAAAGTGAGTTGTTTTTAAGCAATTTTGATTCGAAATGAAATGGTCTTTTAATTGTCTATTGACAATAAGGTTAAATATCGATGGCTTAATCTGGAAGCCAACCAATTTCACTAGTGTAAAACGGGGTTTCCCAAACTATGTTCCGCGTAACACTGGTGTTCCGCGAAGCCTGACTAGGTGTTCCGAGACAATTTGGAAAAATTTTATACACTGTAACAAATTTAAAGATTTTCTTACTAGTAAGAATTACCCAACCTAAAAAAATAAGCTAAGTGTTCCGTTAAAATTTCCGGGTTTGCGAAGTGTTCCATTACAGAAAAAGTTTCGGAAACTCTGGTGTAAAATATTCAGCAGCAAGTTTAGGTGATTGATATGTTACTGCTTGGAGTTGGCTGGTGTGTAGGGTGATTTCACGTTTCCATTTTTTTTATAAATATTGTGCGAGAAAAAAATTTAGCCGCACAAAATGGGATTTTTTGAGCATGGCTTTTTTTTTAAATGCAGTTATTTTTAAAATGTAACATTTAAAATAAAAATTATCCACTCTATCTATGAGTCAATCGACGACTTTCATTAAAGAAATGAAAGAATATAACTTATGAAAAAGCAATACCTCGTATACCACAAAGAAAAATAAAAATACAAGAAATGAAAACAATACTCTGTAGTCATTAAATTAAGTTTCGTATTGTTTTCTAATTTCAACATTAAAAAATGTTAGTTCATTTAATAGTAACATAAAAAATATATGGAATTTGACTTAATTATAATGCTTAAGAAAGTTTTTTGCTCTGTTAAATTTGTGTCATGTAGTATACAAAGTATTGCTTATCATGAGCGATATAGTGATCGATATAACTTGTACGAAATACAAAAATCTAAACTGGATTTGAGAATCTTCTTGCAACCCACTTCCAATAACCAGATACATTATTGCAGAAAAGATACGGCAAAACAATTGGTGGCTTTGTTGAGTTGTTTTCGTGTGCTCCCCGTATTAAACAGAAAAAAAGTCGCACTATATAGCCATGAATAAAGAAAGCTGGTGCTGGAAACCATGATATAGGTCCGTTTGTCGCAGTTGTGATGATATTTCCTCGTAAGTTATCCTGTACTTTCATATATCTAATCGCTGCATCTAGCCAACGGAGCTTCAATGTTTAAGGACTATATATCTGACTTATCCAATAATGAGCAATAAATAAACTTCTATTGCTATTGAATTCTTAGAACATAAAGGGCAGTTCGTCTTGTAACCATTTTTATTTATTTCTTTTAGATCAAATTCTATCCACTGACTCATTCTATTGTAATAACCAGCGATCATAATACAATTTATTGATTGTATTTAAAAATTATATTCGTAATAATAGTTTATACAATTTTCGGTAACATTACTTATTTCATTTATTTCGCGTCCGTGTTTCTTTAGTATTTATCAAAACCCATGACTTTTAAAAATATAAAACTTCTTTTAAAACATTCTTTACATATATTCAGCCTACGTACTTTCTTTTACGTAAAAAGAAACTTATCTGGTTTGTGTTATTATTTTTTTTGTGTTTTCCGCGTCATTGTGCTATTTTAATACCTCAATTATATATGACCTTCAATGCAAGGTCGAAACAAGATAGATTTTCATGATTATAACAATTTAAAAATTAAATAAACATGAAACTCAGTAATACTAAAATCACGCAGAGAAAAACCATTCGGGTATTGAAGATATATTATGAAGAGATCGTTTATTGTAATTATTTTCATAAATTAAATTATTGTTTTGAAAAATATTGATACTTTTTTAATGATAGTTTTATGTGTAATATTGAGAAACACTCAAAAATGAAAATATTCAGTTTTATATCAAATCACTTTTCAAACGATTTAATTAAAGTAATTTATACTTATATGAGTCATGAATTTGCATTAATATTTTTTTACTTTTCGTCAGATATTTTAATTTTAAACACATTTTTATTATTTTTAAACCATATATTAAAAATTCAGTTTTCTTTTTAAATTCACAAAAAAGGACATTTTCAATGAAAAGCTGTAATTACGCAACTCATTTTTAAAAAAATGGTTTTGTTCGTCTTTTACTTATTTCAGATTACTTAAAAACTACTTATACCTATAACTTTGCAATAAGTGTTTAATTTAATATCATCATTTTTCTACATATTGAAACATTTATTAAACTGAAAACTTACTGGCGTGTCAGCCATTTTAATTGATTTCATAAACGGTTAAATAATCAATTGTTGTCTCCCCAGCAGCCGAAAGATCAGCACGCGCGCCTTGCATCCGGTAAAAACGGGTTCGATGGCTACGATCAGCTGGTTTTTTGAAATGCGAAAGTGTAGAACTGGATGCTTATTGGGTTGAGCAATTGTGTTACAACCGATTCTCATAAAAAATAACCTGTTAACACAAGTCTTCACATTTCGAATATCCATATATGTACTTTACTTTCGGAGCGAATATCTTCCTACTGTGTAGATCCATATACTCCGTTTTCAGAGCAAACACTGTAAAAATATTTATTTGTGAAAATGTAGTACAATACAATGATTTCTAAAAATATCCTGAATACATTCCTACAACTTTACAAAATTATGCTTGGAATATTAAGGTGCTTTCCATATATTATAGTACACTTTATATACTTTTACCAGGAAAGGCGACGACATACTGAAACCGCCGAATTCTGTACTCAAACAATCGTATTTAGTGAAAAGGGTATTTATTCATTAAAATATTTACAAATTTTATGTAGTTGATATGGTTTTAATGTTATCCTCATATGTTAGTTTGCTGTAATATCGGTTGTACTAGTAGCGATCAGCTGATTTATTGAAAAATTTCTATTTATCGCACTTTTAACCTTTAAAAAATGTCACATGTCATTTCTGGTATTTATATTATTACAATCTCATTAGCACATATTACGATATAAAAAATGATATTACAGGCAATTCAAACACAATTAGATTAACTACGACCACTGACTGGTTTAAAATTGGCCAAAAAAATATGTTAATTTGAATTCGGCAACTTTGTTTTACTAAACAATTTATATAAGAGATAAAATAATAAATGCAAAGAACATAACCGTTTTTTTCCAACAAATAATTAGCATAAAATTTACGGTTGAATCAATACAAATAATTTTAAATATTGATTGTTATTTATAGATCTTTAATATTTATTTATTTTACTAACAAAATAAAACAACAAAAAATATTTAAGCACAGAAAAAAAAATATAATATTTAAAAAACAATAATTATAATATTTTTTTCGTCGTATTCATCACCACCAGCCAATGTGGTTTTAATCAGCCCCGATACAATTTCTTGCATCTTTATGTATACTAAGATTTTTTCACACCCTTGATAGATAGTTTCTGGCATCCAATATCTTTTTATATAGTCCAAACTTTTTGAGGATTATATTTTACTTTGTGATTAAAATAAATTTCTTATTTTTTTTGTCTATGCATAAAAATATGAAAATACGTATTAAATACATTTGATATTAAGTATATGTTTCAATTATTTTTGTATTTATTTAATACGATATTTATTACAAATTATGCGTTTAATGAATTTATAACATGGCATGTACATACTACTATTCAAAATATATCGACGATAAAAGATAAAAAGTAAAAACCCTCAGTTTTTCAAAAATCTTTTTTTGATATTCACAATATATACAATTTTATACACGTTTTATCAAAAAGTTGTAAGCTGCAAATGCTTAATTAGTATCTCAATTTAGCGTTTCACTTTGAAAAAAGAAGGTCTGTGTAATTGACAACCAGGAAAAAGGACTTCCACCTTATCAATTTTATACGTTTTTCTTAAATATATATCAAATTGGATTAATAAAACAGTTTTAGTGTTAGTTTTTGTTGGTAAGGTTGGGTCTGTGTAATTCTTTGAGGCACAGGATTTTTAGTAAAAAAAAAATACCCAGTTACACAGATTTTTTTATTCAAAATTATTTAAAAAAAAATTAACTTACACGCTTACACCAAAAAATCGAATTAGGACGACGCAGTTCAATTAATGAGCTAACTAATTTAAACGAGTGGTATAAATTTCGAGCTACTGTGCATGTAGTGTGTTGTTGTGGTTAAAATATAACCCACAATGGTATGAAAAAAAAGTGGGACACATTCAATACCACGATGCCCCAAAGTTAATATTTTGACTTGGGCCCAAAATCGTGAAATAAACGCATGTTGAGCCTTCTGTAAAAAATACGTGTGGGTTACGTCTTTTTTATTTATACAGTCGAGATATATAAAAAAATTAACAATAAATTAAGTAAAATGTAAAAAGTAAGTTATTGAAAATAACTATTGTGTTTTAGTGTGCGTGCGTGCGTTTTTGTTTATTTTAGAAGAAAGTTAAGATTTATATTTTACGCAATACTAAGCGATAATAAATTTTAATCTATTATAGATTCTCTATGTATTTTACATATTTCTATTCAATCGAGATATGATTTGTGACGATATAGTCATACAATTTTTTAAACAATTTAACATATATAATAATTTCAGATCTATAAAAAAATGTCTTTGTAATATAAGGCCAACAATGTAAACACATACTTTCGATTTCTACAGCCGAAACGTGTCCTTCAGACAAAGCAAAAGCAGGATCTGCAAAAGCACCGTCGGCCAACCGTCAAAGTATACATCGGATGATAGAGAACGAATTCAAATTATATTATTCCATGGCTAATTTTTTAACGGCCTTCGATCCGTTATCGTTTTTTTCTCGGTCGATAAATCGCCGATTATGATTTCTGTTTTACCGACGCACGCCGGGCAGTGGGACGCTTTTTTCACATTCTGTTTGCTGAAGAATTCTTTAAAACGACAGGCTAATTTGCATAATGGCAACGCTACACAGACAATTCTACAAGATGTAACTAAATAAACCATGACATATTTTAGTTTATTACACGATATCGTCATAATATTTATTAATTAAATATGAAAGAAAATATATTACGCTTTTTATGTTTTAGATCCCACATGGCTATTATGTTAAGTCCGGATCAATTCACCGCTAGATATTACTGCTTCTTCGAGTTTCCGTCGGTCTTCCATGTAGAGTTGCCACATGATTTTCAAAAAATTATCCATATATTCAATGGCTTCATGGTCAAGTTTTAATTTTAAATTATTTGTCTGTTATGAAATTATTCTATTATTATTTCATTCATCAATATGTACTAATTAAAATTTTAATTATTCGATATATTCAACTGCACCCCTCTACCCAAATATATTTTTTTGTGTCCCCTTACACATATATCTTCTCTCACCATACTGGCTACCTCAAGTTTCTTGTCATATTCTTCGTCTATTTATATCAAGTTGAGATATTATGTATACGCTTCGAAACTGATGGATGCAAGTTCGAATCCGACAGCTGCAGAATTTCAAATCCTACAATGCATTACAGAATTAGATGAGCAACTGACTGAATCATTTTTGTAAAATTCAAAAGAAGTCTTAACAATGCGAATATTCAAATATTGTATTTATTAATGAAGTGGATATTTTCACATTATATAAATTCGTATACCTCTGACGAAGTGGACATAGTAAAAAAGGAAAAGTTTCAGCGTTTTGTAGTCTTCTTTTTCTTCTTCTATATGCGCTCTAAGAGGAGCATATGGTCACCACCTGCTGCCTCCAAGAATCCCTGTCACCCGCCAGCATTCTTGCGTCCTTCCAGGCTATATATACCATCTCGTAACTCCGTGCAGTCAGATAGTAAATATTTTTTCAAGCTGAATTTACACTCTTTAATCCACAATTCATGACATGCTTTGACTTATTTTAAAAAATTCTTCCTCTTTCTTCAATATTTTGTTTTTGTGCATTAGTTTTTTAGGTAAATAACAAGAAGTTGCTTTAGTTAGAGTTAGATTTGCTTACAATTTATAATTTCTATTGAAGTGGTACATTTCAAAACAAATTCAAATCTAATGTTTTCGTTGAATGTATAATTCTCAAGTTGGACTCGATCTCTGCAGAGTCTTTCGAAGTAATACAGCTATCGGGCAGCGTAGGTGGAGCCAATTCAAAAATTACGATTACATCGTGAAACTTTCACAGTAAATTGTTTATTTTTTTACATTACTTCTTTTCTTTCTCTCGTTGCGTAGGAACACGACGATAAAAACAATCATTGGCATTTCGAAATATCTTCAAGTTGATATTAAATGAGCACAAAGCATTTTGAAATCTTACAAAATGATCGCCGTACAATAAATATTATGCCTTGAGATTACCAATCATTTAAATATACATTACGGCCGTTAATAAAATAGACATAGCACGTTAACTTATAATCATTGATAACAACAATTATTTTCTACCATAGAATACAATAGAAAAGAAATATCTAAAGAGTATCTGTAAAGGGTATATTTTACACTCTATATTAATATGCAGCATCTTTACGACGTAGATAAATTCATATATTTACAAAAAAAAAAAACTGAAAATTATAGGCATCTTCTTAATACAAAAAAAAAATTGTTAAGATTTCATGGTCGTTATTAAATATAATATTGTTTAATGAAAATTAGTAGTGAAATTTAATAATGTCTCCAACGTAACAAGATGAGTTAACTCACTTTGGGAGTCAATGGTTTATTACATTACTTCCCAAGCTGTGGGTCGTGACTCCCCTGGGAGGCGCAGGTCTTCTGTGGAGGAGAATGAAATTTTTGAGATTATGTTTGCTCGCCGAATGTATCTCATTGAAAGTTACTTGGCATTTCTCATTCTTATGACATTTAAAATGGACTATGTTTCGAGACTGTGGGCTACTTTTATTTAACTGTCACCGTAGCATGATAAACTTTGGCAAGCACTCGTTTAAAATGCATATATTCTGAACATAAAAACAAATTTGATTATTAAATGTGTATTTAAGAATTATTTACTACTGGACAATTAAAATTACAAAAATATATATTTTTTGCTAGACAAATGTAAAGGAATATCTACACACTGTTCAAACATTTTTTAAGATTTTTACCGAGTAAATCATTAAATTAATTAATTAACTTAAATTAAAATACCAAAGTTAAAGACACGTATTTTAAGAGTCGGTAAATATTTTCCAACGTTTTAAAATTAATGTCTCTCATAATCTAGTTACATTAATTATCATATGATTTTCCATTTTCTTTGATACGTAATACACTTTTTTACGTTTTATAACAATTTTTACAAATGACCCTTTGGAGTGTCAGAATAAAACTTAATAAAATCAGTCAGTAATATTATTATAAATAATTTATTATTCAATCATTGTTCAACTATGAGACATTTTATTACAGATTTAAAAACACAGTTCTTAAGTTATATTTCAGTATATAAACAACATAAATAAACGATTCATAAAAATCTAAATTCGTGATAAATAAACATCCGTTCTTAAATAATCGACAATTGTATGTTGGCCACCCTTCAACGGAAATATCCATCGAGCAGATGGTATGATAAATAGATTCAGAATAATAATATTCAGTATTGTTCAAATAAAAAAGTGACGAAGGATTCTCGTGACACTCAAGCATTGTAAGCACACGTGTGTTACTAGCTTTCGATTTTTTTTCCCATACAAAGGTAGCTTCCGTGATACGTCGTCGGAACAAAACAAGGAAAACTTTCAGTATCTATTGCTTACCGAATTTATATTGAAATATATATATATATATATTTATAAAAATTATAGTGCATTATAGCCGAGTTGATAAGCCCGCGGGTTTATAATTCACTCCTTAACCGAAAGACTTTCTTCTTCGTTCTTAGCTTTTCTCACGTATAACCCAATCTTGCTTGAGTGGTTTTAAATCGCTATGTGCCTATTGAATAGATAAAAATGTCTCGAAAAGATTGTTGGTCGAACGTCTACTAGTTTATAACGATCGTGTTTATATTTTTTGATCGTAGAAATATTTTTTTTTTAATATGTTTGTAAAGTAAAATGTGTTAACATGATGTTTCATAATCACAAACTTGGATATTATTCCATTGCTTCAGGCAAAGCCATGATCAGTAAAATTAAATTCACTTTTTTTGATGTGTGATCAAAAATTCGCACGAAATTTCGCATGAATATCAATATTAGCTATTAACACCAAGAGTGCTTAATCTTTGTGGATAAAATATATAACTGGATATCAGCGACATATTCTTATTCTATTTCCTGCAACCATGCCTGCACGGATCCTGATTATCCTCTGACTTATGATGGACAGATCATCGAGAGTGTCAGTTTCAGATACCTAGGGGTATACATTACGGGAGATGGCGGAGGATGGATAGGAGTAACCTTTAATTTTATGCAAAATGTCTGGGACTCCAAGTTGTACAAGAAAAAACTGAATTCCGCCTGTTCAATACATGTATTCTGCCAGTGCTGTTTTACAGTTGTGATACTCTGTGCTGCTCTACAGGAGCGGATATGCAAGAAGAAGATTTCTTGCTAAATACCTAGTATTTTTAAACTAGTAGATCAGACATAGTGTCGCAAGTATATCCACGACAGTATATAATTTAATTCGATACCATGCATTTCTCCTTCAAGTAATCATCGTTGTAGACTTTGATTTATTTACTTTTCGGATTACCATTTTCTTATCAGGCCTTTCCTACATACATCAGTATGTTGCAATGCATATTAATTAACTCACAAGTGAAATACTTACTACCCATTAAGCTACACTCAGATAAACGGTTGTCTGTATTTTGTAAGTAGGCAAACAAGCACATAGATTTAATAATAAAAACATTAGATAAGGCAATCCAACCGTTCCGTCTAGTAAGCCACGTAGGATTATAAAAAGACGTCATTAGGAGAGAAGTGTGAATAGAATATATTAGTATTAAAACAATTACAGCGTACCTGGAAGGATCAAGATCTTGTCTCATCTCGATGTTTTTAAAACACTTGACATTTGAATTGATGAGGTGTAAACGCACTGGCGCCGGTTTTTTACCTGCGACCATAGTGAAGAACAATGGTTTAATTTCTATTTGAAATCTGCAACCAGGACCTTGCCCATCCTATTTCATTGTTTGCAGATTAAGTAGACACCGTTTTTAGCATCCTAACTTTTAACTTCAACGTTATACATCCTTTCATCTTGTGCGGTATTCTTTTGGGTTTTACCCAATTTGCCCTTTTTACTTCATGTACTTCAAAGACACGTTTGAGAGTTTTACGATTTAAATTAACCATCGATTGTTCACTGAAAGTCTATGAAAACTATGTACATAATATATAATACATTTTATCATATGAAAAAGATAGCACTATTGAACAACTTTGAAAATAAACAATCACAATTTGTTATTGTGATTACTATTCATAAAACGTTAGAGTCTAGAAGCATTTTTATAATGTGATGATACAATTCGAACCTATATTCTAAAATTATATGCGTGCAAAAATTTATTCTACGCGCTTGTATTCACAAATTTTACGTGAAATATTTAACTCGATTCATACAATTTGAACAGATAACACCAACCGCCTAAATCGATATATTGGAATGCTTCCTAAATCCATGAAGATTTATTATCTTATCTACACTCATCGATAAATATCATCTAACCTACTGTACTATGACCGCTCTGAAAGTGGAATATAAGGATCTACCAAAACGGTATAAAATTAGCACTCCAGAAATATATTTTATGGATCTCCGCCATGTAATGACTTAATATAACAATTGTTTTTAAATAAATTAGTAAAGTAAAATGCTGTATTATAAATATTGACAGTATAAAAACAATGGCATTTGTAAAAAATCTACAACATAATTGTATTATCTAAAAACATACCAAATATTTGCTACATATTCTTGTAGTTAGTTCATGATATCCGTCAATTTAAAATATAACAAATACATTGCTTTAAAAATATTTTTCGTTAAATAATATATATGTATACAATTTTTGGACACCTAAATTTTAGAATATATGGTCTTGAATTAATAACAAACTCGGGGAGTGCACCAAAAACTGCATATAACTCAAATGTTTATGAATAACCTTACAATTCTGCAAATGTAGATCGCAGATAATTTATATGTATCCGATTTTGACCCCAATATAGATTTCGTGCTTATAAAATCGAGCCTACGGCTTCTTTGGTACCTGTGAGACTGGTGTTTAAATACAAATAAAACATAGGAAGATTTACCGACTTTGGCAACTATTCCCATAGGTGTATTTGACAAAATATTATACATACATCTACACTTACACTTTCAAACGCAGTGTGTATATTAGCATCACCTTTCACACACACCTGTGCGCATCAACGAAAGGTAGATTCGATTCACAGCTGTATCGCAAAGGTAGATGTAAAACGTTTTGCTAGTTCAGTGTCGCTTCAGCCGTCGAGCTGGGAGGCTGTCGCGGTTTTCCCTCGCTTTTTACCGGTCACGAATTCAAAATAAGAACGTTACAGTGGCCAACGTACAATACGATTTGAATTCAATTTTTTTTAGTGTACGGATTTATTTCAATGATTTTTAGTATACTGTGCTAAGTGGATGGTTTACCTTCCTTCCTGTTAATGCTTGTGGTATTATTTTTTAGTTCGTATTGAAGGAACACTTTTAATTTGATTAAGAAGGTCAAAGTACTGGCCCATGAATGGTGCTAGGGTTGAACCAAATATCAGCTGATCCCTCGGTAAGCTACATCCACATCATCTACTCACTAATTGCATATAATATTAATTTATATTCCTTCATTATTACTTACGAATTAATAACTTATAAATATAGTGATCCGTATTTGATATTAATTTAAGCACCTAAAATATGAAATAATTCGAGCGTAGTTACTTAACCAACCTATTCTAAACGAGCAACATACTTTCCTATGCAATGTATTACTACATGCTACACTAAGATTGTCATATTTGTCTATGTTTCCATTATTTCCTTAGTTTTTAGTTTTCAAGTGCGTACATTAAACACAATTTTAATAGCGTGGCTTTATACGTATGAAATTCATAGATATCTCAAATGGCTAGTGATATTAAAAATCAACTTAATAAGCCTCGAGAAAGTTATTCCTAAAATTATTAAAATGCCCATTGGGTACCTGTTTTTGCTCACCATTTTATGTTAATAATATCTTTACCGTTGATACTTACGTCTATAATAATATATAAGGGTAGATGCCAAGATTAGTAAGTGTCAATTTAAACCACGCTTCCGTAAACACATTTTGAAGATGATAAAATAAAAACATGGATTCACATGATGGTTTATAAATTTCAAATAGTTATCATTTTCCATAAAGGAGAATAAGTCTAAAGTTGTAACAGTTTATTTATATAAAAGTTCTAGTCTTACACGGAGTCGTAAAATAATTTGTGATAATTTATTCAATCGAATAACCATTGCATAATTACTACTGAGTTTTCAGGCATCAATCTTATTAATATCCCTAACAGTGATCAATATAAAATGAGACTCTTATTTAAAAATAGCAGCTTTACATGTACATTAAATTTGTATTAATTATAGTTACACTATCAAACAAACTAAAGTGGTAGAACAGTGAACTGGTTTGGAACCCAAACTAAAATGATTTCAAATGACACTAATCATATTTTCTTTTTAATTTTAGGAAAGTTTTCGATCTAATTTGTTTAATAGATTTTTGACGATGTCATTATAATCATAAACTGTATAACCTATATGGTGAGTCATACGTTACTTAAATTGAACATCATTTATGCTAAGTTTTAACGTCTCTGATAGGTTGGGCACGTTATTTGCAAGGATGATACACTTTGAAAAAGTTGATTATCTATCGTCTAAGGGAAAAGTACTATTAAACTGCTGGTCCAATAGTTTTTAGGAGTGGAATGAGTTATCTTTATCACCATTTGGTGCAAAATATATATTTCCGTAAAAGCCAGCCTAAAGAAGCCATTCCTTCGCTGATAAATAGTCCTAGGATAATAAACAAATTAACATCTTTTCGAATTTGGTTATACTTGAATACGGTTATTTTTAATATGAATCTGGTTCTCCAAAATGTGAATCTTTGACAGACAATTTGCCACAAAAAGTATCGTCAACCTCATCATCACTCAAATCATTATGCTGTTATATATCAAACGTCTATATAGCTCAATCGAACTTATAGTAATTCTTTGTTTTCAAGCGCCAGGACCTAATCGATACGTCATTTGACATAGTACCTACTTCTTATCTAATAATATTAATCACATTTTCCTATTCTCATACTAGATAGTCGTTATCAACTGAAATATTATAATATCTTTCTCGTTATGGGACATCACAAACGATATCTAATCTACACTATTTACGTCTTCGACAAATACTTCATAAAGTCCGTACTATGCCAATATGTAAATCATCTCTATGGTATGGATAATATAGCCTACAGAAATAGATAAATTTATCGATATTAATAAAATTATTTCAATTATACTTCTATTCATTTACTGTCAATACTTTGTAAAATTGTTTTACTCAATTTAATTATATCAACATTAGATAGTATAAAGTGGAAATATCTGCATTAATTGAGCTAATACTGACAGAAGAACTCAATTTAAAAAAACAGTTAATTCTTTTTCAGATAATTATATCACTTGAAACACCATTATTAAGACCGAACTTATAAGGCTACCTATATAACATCATGTAAACGAAATATTAATATGAATATTGTAAATCTTGTTCGAATTTCAAATAAAATATATATATATACAGATATATGTTACTAAGTTAATCCGTGAAAGCTCAATAAATTTTAAGCGTTTATACAAGTGTCATTGTTATAAATAAAAAAAATATTTAGTCAAATGGATTCAAAGGAATGCATACATGTATGTCGATTTGTATAAATTTTGATTCAATATGTATGCATGCATATAGTGCAGGCATTTTGTATAAAAATTCAGCTTGTTTTGATCAGCATTATAAAGTTGTTATTCATATTGAATCAATAATAATTACACATTGATTATTACGCAGAGAAAAAAAACTGAACAAGTTCATTAACATTTTGATTCGGCGCACCGCCTTGTAATAAATTATTTTACCACTAGAATTATCATGCAGATTATAATTATTACGAATCCTTACTTTCCTCGGGGCCCATTATTTTTACACCGTTGGTAATTCTGCAGGAAGTATTATACACTTAATTGAATACTTTGTAATAATAATTATCGTAGCCTTATACGAATACGTTGGTCGGACTTGGGTGGAAATAGGTTACGGAAAAAATCGACTCGACAAAAAAGCTCACGATTTCAACACGCGATTTGAACAACACACTTATTATTACTGCGAAGATTCGTACAAGTTTTTTTAAAAATATTTTTTCAAATTCCGATTCCAAAAAAAACGACTAATGCAAGTATTATTTCGTACTTTTTTCCACGCTTTATATAATACTACACTTGTTTTATTACCCAGTTAAGTCCGAGATATACTCAAACTCATAATTTATTAAAATTAATCTTATTAATTTTCTTATTATAAACTTATTTCAATACTTGGCTACATGAAATATTTTTAGTTTCTAAATTATCTATCATCTGTGATAATTTTAAGTTTAAAATAAAACAGTTGATCTAGAAATAATACGAACTTCTGACTGGCGTGAAGGCTTCATAAATTATGATTATGTTTATAAACTTGTAACTCCGTTGACTGTCAATCACATTTCATATGTGGGCCTTGGCGTTCTTTTAACTTATTGTGCTAGTATTTACTGTACAGTGTCAATTTCTGGCCCTAAAAATTCACAAGTTCCTTTCTCAATCCAGCCTCTAAAACTTACTTCCGATGCTCTTGTCTTTCTTATCCTTAAGATACTATTTATAGAAAATAATTTGACTCTCTATATGTTTTTTAAATCACTTTACTTCGTTCATTTTCCATATCTCTGGTAAAATGTGTGCTCATCAGATCGTAAAAAACGCCACGAGGAAGTTTAAAAAATAATCCAGACATTGTTGAGAATTCATTTGGTAACATGTTTTGAATTAAATATAAACATCTTTTACTTAATAATGTCAAGCAAAAAATACGTACTCACCCATTTCTTTTCGCACTCCCGCTAGATTTTTTTATGTATACGAAATATAAAATTTGTCTGCTATAGTAAAGCCTACCATAAAGACAAGATACGTGTCGTACACGTCAAATAAAAAAATATATTAATTTAATAAAACATCAACACATTAATATTAATTGTTGTATATATGTACCTACATATCAATGAGATATTAAAAATCTAAATTGGCTGTATTACAATTTACTCTCCAATTCTCCGATTCTCCAAAGTAATCTTATCACGAGAAATGGTAATCTCGGTATCTAGCCAAAAAGAAACTAAAAATTTTCGTTTAAGTATATGGCTTTATTTTGAGCAGATGCACGACCGGTTTCGGCAAATAACGAGGTCGCGATTGGTGTCACTTTTGTGTTATTATTTGACTTTAACGGTTAATATATTATTATTTTTGAAACACGATTTTACAGCGTTTGTTAAAAATTCACATAACACAAATAAAATATATTATTCATTATTAACAATTCTTTAGAATGCTTGTTTTTTTTCAGCTCGTTGTTATAAATCATGAAATTCTACATTTATAAACATAATATTCGTGTAAAAAAGTCAATGACTTACAATAAAAATAAATTATTCACAATTTATTCAAAAAGTCACACCTTAAATTGACTCTTTTATGCCATTTTCATTGCTTCCTGTATATCAAATTGATTGTAATATATACGTTAAAAATAAATAAAAACCTCACATATTTGTAATATATTATAAAATGACCCAAATAGCATTTGAGTCCGCAGCTAATAGCCCCGTATGTACATCATGTGACACAATTCCAATTGAAATTAAATAACGTAACCCATCATAGGAATGGGTTTCACAGACCTACTGCTGTCACAAGTTCATATAATAATTAAGTAAAACTTGATTTTAATTCGTCATACATTTTAATCTAATACGACAAAGTTAGCTAATTTCACACTTCATAAATTAGTGGTCTTATTGCCTATAAATTAAATATGAAACTAATTAACAATATGGTTTTTGATAGAAAATTATTTTATACTCTATTTATTGTAAAAGCCTTGTTTTGCTTCTCAGTATCATTCTTCTATACACAATTATGCGGTGCACAAATATACAAACATACAAGTATACAAACCGTATGAAGATACCAGATAGAATTTAAAATTGTCAATTTGTTTTTGGTCCAAATATAAAAATAAACGTTAGTATAAATCAAGCTCATAAATCTACTCGATTTCTATTGAAATACTCAAACGCTTCAGTATTTATATAAAACATAAACCTTGGAAACTTAAATACATGTTTAACAAGATACATTGATTTTAATAGTATCCATATAATTAACAAGCTCCTACCCGATTTTTGATAGTAAAATTCTGATGAGCAATTACTATGTTTTTCAATACAACCCACGGTATGCTTTGGAATAGTATTGTGAATTGAACACGTAGCCAATGTAGGCGTTAGAAATACGCATTGTATAAGGTTGATCATAAAAGTTATTATTTTTTGTACTAAAGGCAGTAAAAGCTTCAAGGACGTATTCATATATTTGGTAGCATTGTGCACATCAATTGCCAGGTCCGTTTAAGAATTGTGGTTATTTTTAACAAATATGTTGGTAAAGTGGATGAGGGTCGTTCGGGCGAATACTTATACTAGTGAATCAGCGTTGGCCGTTGATTAGGGATATCTAGAGTTGCCATCTTAATCGGGAAATATGTAATTTTATGACGTCATGTTATATTGTCGAATGCACGCTTCATTACCAAAAATTACGTACCCAAATCATCTATCTGCACAGAAAATAACGATATTTTGAGATTAAGTGTTTATTTATCAAGTAGTCATTGCTATCTTGGAATAAAAATGTTCTAATTATGAAAAAATAAATTGTGTTTTAAACAATTCTTCGTATATGTGTATCGAAATTTCTAAGAATCAAAAACTTAAGCGAATTTTATCCTAAATACTCACACTATATTGAATGTGCTCTTCAAAGCGAACTCAATGTAACCGTCATACAGCACTTATCAGTAACTGGTCGTTAGCCAATCGCTGAATTTTCTAAAGTAATCCACCGTTTTCTCTCCACTTTCAAGATACATATAAGTACGGTAACTATGTGAAATGTTTATCGTATAATTGTTTTAGAATTTCAATTTATAATTTTTAATGATATACCCTTCTTTCTGATATGCTTAGTAAATAATATAATTTATTATTGTTAATTCTGATTGATCAAGGACGTTTAATCAATAATCAAATCGGCAAATATCACATACACCTTACGACATTAAGAAATATAATATCTTCAAATTATGCGGCAAAAAATGTCTGGGCGCCATGGAGTATCCGAAGGCTTTTACGGTGATGATGAAGATTGATGGACACATCTGTGACCGCAACATGATCTTTTTTACAAGGCGCTATAATATAAATAGTATGCAATACGACACTAACCATTTTGAATTAATTCCACGGAATACGCTATCTTTACGATGTTTTTGTGACGTACGTGGTTGTCGGATGCATGTCAAATTTATTTCAAGTTATTTATTAATAAAAGAATATCTCGATAACTGTAAAATGAATATTTTTACTGCTTGGGTGTGGTAAATATTAGCTGTAATTTTAATTTTAAAACATTATACACAATGCACCGAATTATTTTGTAAATTTGGTTAAGTTTACTTACATTTATTGTATCACTGTTCAAAATTTAATAATAAAAAATGTATTTTTCCTTTTGTTTTAGCTCACTTTTTTACGTCACTAAATAAACGCGAAAAGACTTTTGTCTCCTTCTAAAATAATCATTTTTTACAATTTCTTTTTGTGTCTTCTCCACGTAAATATTACAATGATATTTGAAGTAACACGGCAGCATCCGATCAAATTATACTATCATGAACAATAATTAAATTTAATTGAACGCGTTCCATATTTTTTAAGTTGTTTGTTATTTGTGTTTGCAGTAATATCACATTAGTGTAATGTATAATAATAATAATACGTGGCTCATGATACTGATATTTAGTTTGATATTTTTGAAATTCACATTAAAAATATACTACATACAAATGTTTTTTTTTCGGTGGCGATCAGTGAGCATATTTTTAAAATTAAATAAATCGATTCCAAAATTTAGAGTGATTTAATGTGTGTTTTTACTGAGGAAGCACTCTTCAACTATTTTGTGTTTGCGTGTTGAATTATTTTTTGAAAATAGAATAGAATT
Source organism: Rhyacophila evoluta (assembly GCA_022683975.1). Lineage (NCBI taxonomy): Eukaryota > Metazoa > Arthropoda > Insecta > Trichoptera > Rhyacophilidae > Rhyacophila > Rhyacophila evoluta. The sequence continues at coordinate 20,662 of JAGVSQ010000471.1, read as the reverse complement.
GTTTCAATTATGAAAACAGCTTAGTCTTATATTTGTTTAGTGGCAACATTGCAATGCTGATATTTTGAAGGGTGTAAATTTTATTTAACTGGCCATAATTATTTTTGGATCGAAATATTTATAAAATAAGTTAAGTATAAGATTTTTAATTTCAATATATCAAAGTCGCGTTAAAATGTCACATGTCGCATGTTGTTACAATATTAACATAGAATTATTTAAATTATGTGAAACTGTGAGGAGAGTGTGTCCATAAAAGATGATCGTAAAAGCACTGCGTTTATTAATTTCAAAAATTAACTTGATGGAGTGCCCAAATAGGGGTAATCCCCGAAATAAGTCTAGAAATAAATTATGAAATCTGTTAATAGTGGTCTTAAATGAGACTGCTGTGCGGCAGACATGTAAATGATGATAATTACAGCTATTTCAACGACTACCCACTTGCCCGAATCTCAGTTGGTATAATTATCACAATCTCATTGACAAACACACACACATTTTACGTAATATCCGAAATCTTTTTTTGTGTAATACTAATGATACAATATCTCACGTCTTTAGCGCTGATTAGATGAAGATAAACAAAGAGGTTTGTATGGGCGTCGATTTTAAACGACAAGGTGAAATCTTAAGATAATGAGTAGATTAGGAAACGTCTGACGCGTGTCGTTTCAAGTAAATAATATAAATGAGTCGGTAAACCCGCGCGCTTCTACACAGGATGTCACGGTTCAAATCTCGCCGTTGTATGAGGGACAGAAAAAATCAAAACTTTTGTTTCCGAAATGGCGATTAGACAAAAACAAATCTATTTGAAATATAATTCGTCACGATAGATATTGAACTTATGATTATTTGGGGCTAACATGTTTTGCAAATATAATATGTACGATAATTTGCTTGGTGTGTAACACTACTAAAAATCTTCTATAACATATTTATTGGCTAAAATTCTTCTTCTTTGTAGATTCCCTTAAATTTTCCCTCAAATCACTTTGCTCATCTCCTGTCGAGGCAGCATTCTTTATATTTCTTACGAACTGTAGATATCCGGAATATCCTTGATTTTATGAAGAAACAGGTAAAATTAGGCCTTTTCTGAACACCCTGCTCTACAATAGTACCTAAAATAATTATAGCATTAATTAATTATGGATTTTAACGCATCATTAGGCTACTTTGTCTACTTTCAAAGATTTCAAATTAGAATTAGATGTTGAAAATTTCGCCAATAGCGATTAAAGTGATGAGGGCGAGGCAATACAATATTAAATGTTAAAATTGTGTTAATTTAAATAAGATTTCACATGCCACATATACACATATATATATATTAAAGTAAAAATTACTTGAGACGTTACCAATGAAATTATGGCAAGTTATAAAAATGAATAATTGAAATAATTTAAAAACTTAAACGTAATAAATTACATTTTGCGTCAAATTATAAAAAATCGGTAGCCAAATATTGCCAAGTATTGAACGAAACTCATTTAGAGCTTAATCACTTTGTCAGCGAAAGTTTAAACAGATAATTTACTAATCTTTTTCAGGTATTCGAAATAAAACAAAACTCATTAAGTAGACAGGTTACACTTTCGGTGAAATGCGGATTTAACGAAACATAAGTTTGATAATGCAAACTGTTATTGTCGTTCTGAAAGCTTCCAAGAAAAAACATTTTAGATTGTCACCCAACTTTAAAGGATTACTTACTTACCTTACTGTATTTTATCACTTTTGTTTTTTCTTTGTGGTTAAGTTAATTCAATGACATTTTATCACCGTTCACCTTTAGTAAATGACTTCTTATTCAAACCTACTATATAATCAAATACAATAGAAAAATACTATAATATTCCTTTACAATAAATAACGTAAACATTTACAGCACATTTTACCGTACTACGTGTAACTCAAACTATAAATATAGAAATAAATCTATTTGAAATATTTATTGGCTGCTAGAAATGATATTTATGTAAAAATTTAGATTGTATTAAAAAGGCCATCAACACCTACTATATGATCGATTTTATAAATATTGCGTTTAAACATTTTGTGATGTTACATTTCATTATATATGCTATCAGCATACGTATGGCATGTAAATTAGTTAAATTGCAGCCATTAATTTAATAATAATAAAAAACTAGGCACTCTTCGGAGTTCACGTGGTATTTTTATTGTTATTTGTTATAATGTCTCCCCGGTAGCGTAGAAGTTAGCGTGAACGCCTTATATCCAGAGAATGCGGGTCTTGTTTCTAGTTCCGCTGAATTTAAAAAAAACACGAAAATGCGGGACTAGATGTCCATTAAGTTAAGTAACTGACTGTTAAGTATTTTTCACACAATTTAAACGTCATGATAACTTTACTTTTGAAGCAAATATGGTAAAAGAAATATAAATAATCGAATTTCCATTGAAATTATAAAATATTTAAAAACCAAAATCAGACTAAAATATTTTCAACTTACTAACTTTCAAATCAACCTTATCTGTACAAATAATTTGATAATAATGTATATTTTTTTTTAAAGAGGTTTAAAAGATAAAAATATTTGGAATTTATTGCTTTGTATACAAACAAAAGACCTACTCGTATCAATAATGTTTTCCGAACAAAACAATCAAGTTTACATCCGACTGAATATGGTATAAAATGAATAAACCTGAGTGCGTAAGCAATCATGTTATAAAATGTACCAAAGCAGGATATCTAACGCGAGCCCATTGTCTTTAAACGTAGTATAATTTGAGAACAAAAAGTGCTCATGTGGCCACGTAATTCGACTCGTGATATAGTCGTTTGCCTTTTAAAAGGAAACAACCATTTCATAGATAGACACAATAGATTCGAAAATGTCCCCGAACACACAAGTCCTTCAACTCTTATTATGTGCGAACCCTATTTCAACATCAATGTACCAATCAAACGGTTAACTAATAGCTCAATAGACGGCAACTCTTATTAAGCTATTTAGTTGGCTCTTTTGGAAGATAATCAAATTATCACAGCAGGTGATTTTAGCAAAGCGTATCTTTTTCAATACGCTTTATATACGCAATATAAAACGCATTTGAATATATATAATGTAAATGTTGTCTTGATAGATTTTTACGTGATTGTTTGTCAGCAAATTGCCGAACAAATGTGTCTTCCTGTATTAATATTTTATATAATTACGCAACTTCAACCAGTAACCTCTGCTTCTGAAGAGCATGCGTTTACCAACTTGAATCTAGCGGCGAATTTCACTAAATCTAGTTCGATAAAAAAGAAATGGAAATTGAGATGTATATGTCGTTTTGAAAATCGAAAATTTACGCAACAATGCAGTGCACTAGGACTGACATGCGTAGAACTAACTGGGAGATACTTTCACCCAACAGTGAATTGATTCAGGCTGGTGACGATGAAAGCGAAAAATCACGTCTTGTAAATGTCATAAAATATTTTTCCATTATAGTTTGCTATCCAGGATAGATTTTCTATTAAACTTTCTTCCTTGAATAACATTCAACTTCAATTTAATCGATATAAGTCTTATTTTTTTATTTATTGCTACATTTTTTTAATAATTCTCACACATTGAGCTTTTCACTGATATAATGTTATGCCATTATAGTATCCCTTATATCCCCTAAGTGACGAAGCTTTTCCATCAATGCCATACCTCAAAAAAGTTTCCGATGAGTAAATTTATTTTATTTTTCATCCATCATTATTTTTCTCGGCTCATAGTTTAAGTAACAGGGCTGCATATGCATATTGTAGACAATATTGCACACTTTCAGATTCGATAGTGTCTTGCACTTATGTGCACTCGCAACAATTTGCATTCGAGTCTATTGTTTTAATCAAATGTCATGATTCACTTCAGAATAAGGCGTGTACTATATGCATATTCTGCGCCACATAATAACGATCATTTTGCATTCATGTATCAATTTCGCACGAATTAAATGACAACACTGCCAATGATTCATGAAGGGGGTGTTTAGTTACATCTCTGGCTTTATTCAAAATATTATTGACATTTCAAATATTATTCAATACAGTATAGCAACATTTCTTTATTCGCCGACTAGCTAATAGGAAATACTCGAGTTTATCACGTACAGTAGTTACTAGTATAATATTTAGTTTATCTAAAATGATAACTTCGATTTTGATGCCTCATTTGAAAATCGTGTCTACTGAACTGTAAATATTTGACCAAATATATACAGCTAACCGATAGTATTTTTTTTTACAATAATACGTGCTTACAAGACCTTCACATTTTATATTATATTCTACAAGTATTCTCTCGTGATACCAAAATAAATAAACAGTTATTAATAGGCAGATGTTATCAGTAAAAGTACAGATTAATGTTATCAGTTGAAACTGCAAATAATTTCCGTGCAAAAATCTGCATGCACAAATAAACGTTGTGTAATTTTGTTGCCGTGAATTGTTAAAAAAACTGACATTTATGCTTGTTTATAATGAAAATATAATTATAGCTTTTATGGGTATCATTTTGCAACATCAAATAGTAATTATTTTTTATAATATTTAAATAAAAATAAAATCAAAACGATTTATTGTTATTCTACATCCATTTTAGTCATATTTTAAGTATATTATACTATACCATAAGATATATTATAAATATGTGCTGAGCTTAAAATTTTGGCTCATTAATATTTAAAATCAAACAATTTTATGAAATTTCTTATATTCATTATACAGTTAGTTAAGGCTTTTCTTAAATATTATTTTTAATTCAAAAAAAGAGATATATAATATAAATATTAATATCACTTTATTTACTTTCTTATATATTACATATTTAAATAATATTCAATATGTTTTTACTCGAATATTATATCTGTCAATTCTCACTCCTATTTCATAATCATATTATCATTTTCCTATTAGTCAACATTTCTTAATTTCATCCATTCTTTTAGGGATATATTGCATTGATTGATAACCATAAATGACTTAGAAAAACTAGTAGAGTATATACCAATTCAAGTATTAAAAATAAAATAGTTGTTGAATATTCAGTATACAGTATTTTCAAGATTCAATTCTTAAAAGATATAGAATAAGTAGGATACGAATTGACAAATTGAAACGGAAAAAAGCGGCTATAAATGTATACCCAACAAAGGCACAAATAACCCTATTCTAAGCTTTGATGACAGGTGCCTATGGCGGATTTTTGGTATTATGTGTATGGTACGAAGAGATAAGAGAACGGACCGTGCAGCCACTAATCAATGACAAAGTAAAGCTGAACCTGGCTCGGCAACATTTGGCAGATACCTCAAGAGAGTCTTAACCTGACCTGTTTATTCTATAAGCCGACCGGTCCTCGGCGTTCTAGAAGGCCACTAAATACTATACACAGAATGTATTCGGCGCATCTACGGGATCTAGATATGACCTGGATGGGCCCAATGGTAGGTGACAGGGATTTTTGGAGATGGCATATAGTGTGTATATGCTCCACGTCTTCACATGAGCTGATGTGGAAGAAGAAAAAAGAAAAGCGCGAGTAGAAAGGAGTGCTCCCAAGTCATTTAAAAATGTATATATATTTAATGTTGATTAAGAGTAAATTTATTAGAAAAATTTATTTCTAAAACATATTGAATGGGTAGTCTCTTCTCACGATTTAATAATAGAGATGCAAAAAAAACAGCTGTTAAAACCAAGAAGATGAAAAAGCACAAGGTATGTAAATTAGTGTGAGCAGGCAGTTCATCAGCCTCGATGTTATTCTATTGATATTTCAGCGGTGACATCATCGCGACATCATTCCATCCAGACATCAGCTGTCGTGAAATTTCTAGCTCAATGGTACACGCCCCATTAATATGATATGTAGATTCAATCCCCATTGTTACAATATACATTTTTCTCACTATGTCTGCTCCGAAAGTGGAGCATATGGATCTTTACAGAATAAATATTACCATACCAAAAATAAAGTACATCTCCGGAATGTGGAGACTTATTTTGACAGGTTATCAGTCTATTGCTCAATCTACCAAGCATCCAGTCCTGTAATGTTTAGTTGCTAGTATAAAAAGCAAAGTTTATCTTATATAATATTTGAATATACAACATATTAATATTATATTCATTTCAGTCAGTAAATTTTTTTATAGTGTGAATATTACATCGATATTCTGTAAATATATTTAATATTATCGTAACTTCTATGCGACGTTAATTTAAAAATTTCTCACCTAATAATGTTTAATAAAAAATAAAGCCATCAATGCTGCCTCTAATCTAATCTAAAAACCGAGCCATATTAATTTAAGTGCACAAAATATCTCAAATTATCGCTAATCACTCGGCGGATTTTAACGTTTTCCTGTATCCGGTTACCTCATCCGCAGGCAGAGTTCCCGCGCAAAGCGAAGTGTGTTCATTGAAGCGGCCTCTTAGCTGTATCATTATTATTACACATCTGTTCGTAAAATCACGACTCTGTTACGGCCGTGACTGTCTTTCGCCTATCCGTTCTCTTAAATTAACGCAATACTTGTTTCAGTAATCGCCAAATCCGAATCAACAGAGGGTACAATACACAAAATTATTATAACAACATCTTACGCTTGATGCTCTCTCGATTTGTTCGTTCAAAAATAACCATCACTAAGGATGGCCGTGGCTATGAAATCTTATTAAATTAATTACGTTTTTACATATTCAAGACCATCGGTTATATTTAATAAGATTTGCAAAAACATACAATTAAAACGATATTTTTACGGATCCCTAATTACATAATATTATTCATATAAATTTTAATGACATAATAAAATATTATACATGGCAAATTGATAGTCAAAATCATTTTAGGATTCAGTCAATAATACACGTTCAAAATAAACTATTTTCAAACATCTATATATGTATACAATATGTGTATGAAAAATTTGATAGTAAATAGACGAATAAAAATTAACAGTCAAAGTTTAAGTAGAATTAATTTGTATTTTTTATCACGTATCAATTCTTACTCAAAGCTATGGAAATAGTTTGGGCACAAAAATAGCCATAGTGAAATGAATAACCTGTAAAATCATTTTACGATATAAATATTCCTGTAGAATTATAATGACACGTAAATGTACTATCGTTGGAATTAATTTGAAATTAAAAATTTTAACTTTTTAATCGTTTAATATTTTCGGCTTTTTAAAATTACCAAAAGTTTTACACAATTTTAAAAATTACTACACATTGCTCAAGTATAGTTTAAACGTTTAAGCAGTCCACTGTCTTCTTGAAAACATACATTTTGAAAAAGGTAGAACCAGAAATAATATATATATTTATACCATGTTCACTCCAAAGTGGAGCATATGGAATCCACACAGTGTGAAGAAATCCACTTCGAAAGTGGAATAAATATATATTCTATAAAAATAAATTACAGAAACAATTCAGTATACACAGTTAAACCAACTGATATTTATATACAATAATAATCGTGATGTTTTTTAGTAACATCGTTTTATATTATTTGTTGTTAATAAAAATATGAAGCTCATTTGTTTATGCAATCCACACTTACGCAACTGGTTTACATTTTCCTAATATCATATAACACCGACATTTTGATTTACGTCTAGAATTCATTTCATTTTTTTTTTTGTTTTTTTATACAACTTATTTAGTATTTTAACACAGCCTCAAAGACGCTGGGATATCCTAACATTTTTTTTCATAAATCGTATATGCTGTCTCGCTGTAGTCTCGGAAAATGAAACCAGCATATGTCACACATGCGCAAAAATCACGCCCCAAATTAAATTTCGCGCATCGTTCTTGTATCACTTCTGTAGGGTTCGATAGAATTCTATAAAACTAGGCCGTAATAGCAATTTTGATTAAGAATATGAATAGACTTTTAAAAAATATCTTTTTCAGTTCTTTGTGTAAAAATCGCACTTGATATTGAAAGTATTTCACTATAAAAGCTACCTGCTAACGCAATATATTTTCGTATGCATTGCAGATTCTCATATTAATAATGTGAATATCTATTTTGACAGATTATTTAACACATTTAGCTGTTGTAGGCTGTTGAAACATGTTTTAAAACGTAACAAAATATAATATATTGTTAAAATACGGAATAATCCAAAACACTTACTCTTATAGGTTATATATGTTACAGAAAATATGCGGAAAAATGTATGTATTTTGATTTTTTTCAACTAGGCCTCTTGTAAATTATGCACAGTGTAACATAGAATTGTTCTGCATTCGATACTATATAAGTGTATCAACTCATTAAACAATAGTTTGATTATGTATTAGAATTGACATTAAGAAATACTATGTGATTAAATTAATTCTCCTGAATACTATGTTTAATTATAGTTCCAGTTGTTTCAGATAGTTGATAGATAAATATTACATCAACTCTAATTTAAGGAATGATATATAACTAATCCATTATCGCTTTAAAATGTCGACAAAACCACCTTTCGATGTCTTCACATTAAAATCTTCTTCGCGCATTAAATCACACTGCATTCACAGATTAAACAGATTAAAATAATACCATATTTCGCACAAAAGATTTCGAAACGAATAAGTAATATACCATTATCTTAAATGATTCGTATACAGCAAAGTAAATTGTATTTCCCAGGCAAATAATAGTACAACGGAGGTTTGAAGAGATCGTGATGTAATATTTTTTGTTGATTTGATTTCTCTGAACTTTATATTTAGACAATCGTTTATGATTTTATTGTCGTGCTTAAGTAGGTTAGAAATAGTTCTATCCATCATTTTATCATAGTGTTTTACTTTCAAATGACATTAAAATTATATATTACTAGTCTTACGCCATCGACAGTCGAAAAATATACAGTAATGATGTCTAAACATTTCGACACATTCTAATCCACCAAAAGGCTTCATTTGGGTACAATAAAAATAAAAATATAATTTCTCTCTCTCTAATAACTCTCTACGTGTAGAAAAAACCTTAAAATATCTTAATTGCTATTTGTTTCGTTATATACAACCTAGTTTTCTTCTTCTTCAAACTATATATTATGGATACAGACGTCAGTATATACTTAATATACATTGGACCGTGAATGGGTTCCACAATTAACTTTTAAAAATTCGAAAATAAATAATTTAAATGGTTTCCCATCAAGCAGCGTTATTTTAATTGTGTATGTATGTTTTATTTGTGGCACTACCATATCGTCGTATTACTGGCAAAATACGTTAAAGTAAAAAAGTGAGTTTTGAAATAGTTGAGTTTTAATGTTTAAGTCTCTCTGTTAAATACTTTTTACGACAAATTCTTAAGGTATAATGTATTATTTGATAGAAATTGTCGTAAAATGTATTCAACAAAGAGACTAAAACATTAAAACTCGACTATTTCAAAACATACTTTTTTACTTTAACGTCTTTTGCCAGTAATACGACGATATTTTGTTGATAACGATTTGACAACTGAAATAGTTATTGATAACACTAAAACGTAACTATTAAAATTTTATTATTTAACAGTAAATCTTAACTGATCCAGTATGTATTATTTGAAAAATAGCTACAGGGATAAATATTTTAATTTATCAGTAATTATGAATTGTTTTAATCTTTTTTCTTCTTTGTGGATTACATTATTGACTATTTCTTGTATTCAAATTTTCATACATCGGTCGGTTACGTTTATAGCATATACCAAACGCAGTACCCGTATATCGAGTTTTGTATATTTACAAAACACAAATTACATAGTTTAAATATTTTTGAGAAATCGATATACATATTATCGAACCATTATGCATACATCTGCGTCATAACATATCATAGTTTCCACAGTTTGACTGAACTGGGGCTCACGTCCTCTCAACTGTCACCCCTTGTCAATTATCTTTTGAGCACATTATAAGCAACGTGACCTAGTAACTCAATGTTAACTTCAACAGCCGTTACTTTAAATTATGCATTTAACTTCACATGTTATCTTTTGAGGTTTATATCATTAAAAAGTATACCAATCTGATTATTCAGAAAGTTTTCGATATCCAATTGCTTGTTTGGTCTTATATAAATATTTTAGATGTATAAAGTACTGCATGCATGTTCTATGTCTATATCAAGACATGCAATTATTCTAACAGTAACGCAATACGTTATCGAAGTTCGCTTCATGTAATATGAACTAAAAATAAGTTGGTTTTATCGATTCAGATCTCTTATAGGTCAACAAATAATAAATATTTACATATTGAATAATTTATTATAACACAGGTGTAGCAAATAAAAAAACACCATACATTATAAATAGTAGTATAGATAAGTACATGTGATAAAATGAGGTAAATATAAATACTGTATATTATCTAAGACAAGTCCTCATATTTAACATAAAAAGGTAAAAAATAAAAATATGAAATTTAATGATACATTCTAGGAAATAACATACTAATTTTAATTTGTTATTTGTTAGAAACCTTTTATTTCACACACCTTTCAAGACTTTTGGTCGATTTAGTATATTGCTAATTTTATTGTAATACAATAAATAATAATTTATGGCAATAGATAATTCTTTAGAGTGCCATCAAAAATATCTCGAGTGTCGCGTATTTGTTACCCCTGATTTAGTAGAGTTGCTAAAATACTTAAAAATAGATTTATACAAATTCAAACCACATTCCAAATTCAAATCAATAAAATTAACGTTCCAAATTTACAATTCCAAATATTCAAACCATATTCAAAATTAATATCGAAAAAACAGCACTCGCGTTACCTCCTTACATGAAATAATTGCATGCAACTTTTTTATTGACCTCTTTATGAAAAATTAACCGTTTTTCCTGCACTTCGCGAAGGAACATGCCCTTGACCCGTTGTCTCTTATTAAACATGTTTCACTCGTTAACCCTTTTAAAGTCAACTTAACTTGTTCGCGTGGAGTGTAGACAGTATCAAAAAATAATAACCTACTTTCAATGAGCACACTGCATGTATGTTAGCAGTTTTTCTCATTTTTCGATTTGGCACACGTTTTGTGTCTGGATTCAGTTTGTTCTATTATGTCAATAAATTAAGTATGCTTCAAATCCGATATATTAATAAATTGTATCTTTTATTTTTATAAACATTTAATTATCGTAACCCAGCGGATTCCAACCTGGGAGACGTGGACTACTTCCAAGGGAGGTGACAAAATTTGAAAAAAATATATCATATTTTTTTATACCATGTTTGCTCCTAACTTGGAGCATACGGATATACACAGAGTGAAGATATCCACTCAGATAGTGTAGTATATGCATTTCCACAATGTGAAGACGTCTTGACAGTTATTTTTCTCGAGAATCGTTTGTCAGACAAGTACTCAACCCAATGAGTATCCAGTCCTGTATTTTCAGGTTTTTAAAATTTGACAAATGGAGACATTCCCTGGATTGCTACACGGCTATGCTACCAACTATGCTAACCGGGAAAATTAATTATTATATCTGTTAAAAAAATAAAAATTAGGGAGGTGCAGATTTTTATTTTTGGAGAGGCGTAGTAATAAAAACGTTGGAAACCGCTATCATAACCGATGACATCAATCTTGGTTTACAATTTTTTTTCATAATTATTTCTTATTATTCATTTAAATACACTTATTATAGATATAAATAAAATACGAAGAAACAATTAAAATAAAGAATTTCAAGTATTTCACTAACATTTACCCTTCTATGAACCATGATTTGTATACATAAATATACTAGGGATAATATAATAATAATATTAACCAACATGCTTAAGTCAACTGTGATTAATATAATGTATTTTTTTGTGAGAACTCAAGTTACATACGACATCGTAAATGAGTGGTGCATCGGTCGACGTATGTAGGCACGTGTTACATTCGATGGCACTTAACAAGTTAAGGCCGTATTGTATCGGTGCAGTTAGCGGGCTAGCTTGTGGAGGCATACGAAAAAACCAGTTAACTATTGAGGCCACAACTGATCCAAAGTCACCGATCTTACTTCCGACAACGGAAGACCCGAGATGATACTGTCAGGTGACAATCATGGCCAAACTTAATACAATCACTCTATACAATTATACCAGTCGTCTCGAAGTACTCAATTATCATTTAATTACGTATCCCTTCAAATGAAATTAAAACAAATCCATAGCAATATAAACTTCTACAAATAATCGTAATTTAGATTTTAATTTTAATCAAATTTATCAGTTAAAGTATTGACCCAATATGTGTTCCTTTTCTACGGTAAAGTGTGGTACCAGTAGAAAACATGATACATAGTAAGCATGGTATAGAATATACTATAGTATTGTTCCATAAGAATCTATGGTACATAATTTTCATCATCTTTATGGAACATAATATGTTGCTTCATATTATGAAACAACAAAGCATGTCGTGGAGGGTTAAAATAGGAAAAATTGTAATTTAATATAATATTTTAATTAATTTTACTTGACTACAAGTAATATGTTTGAGAAATGGGCATCTTATTTAGATATATATGTGTATATTCAAATATTTGAGAATGTTTATTTTGAGTGTAGAAAATATATTGTAGATTTACACAATACAAAGACTTGGTTGGATGATGGTTTTTCACAAGTCAGACGATGCAATGAAACAATTTTTTAAAAGTTTAACTATAACAATTCTAGTACTTGTATTTTAATTAACTAAAAGAATACAGTGAAATTGTGGCTTAATTTAAAAAAAACGTTTATTGTTACAAGATATAAATTCTAAATCATTGATCAGAATAATATGCGACATTTGGTCACCCGAGCTCTTCCGGGCGGCGGGTAAGCCTCGATCATACAGCCTCCGCGAGTCTGACCGATAAATCAGGAATGTACCGTTGCGTCCGCACCGCCGGGGACTCCGCTCAGGGCAGGCAGGGAAGGAGGACGCGAAGAGATGGCCAAGACCGGAGCGAGAGCTCACCTGCCGGCCGCGCGCTGTGTGCCACTACTGCCGGCCCATCAAGTGTTTGGGCGAGTCAGGTGCTATCAGCTGCGATGCCCTACTTACTTTCATAATAATTCACTCCGTATCGATCTGGCCCGCATTTGGTGATAACATTGTGGTCACCGCACACTTTAGGGCTGCCATACGCAGCATAACTCTCAACGTTTATTTAACATAATATATACAACAATAAATTACGTTTTGCAATATCTCACTAATTTCACCGAATTATATGTTGATACATTTTTTTGCTATCGCGATTACGAGTATAATTATTACAATATAAACGCACAACATATCACTTTGCAGTAGCAGTATTTAAAAAGCAATACATTACCCAGGGATCGCAAAACGAAATTCGGAATCCGCGAATTCCGGAACTTTCCATAAATATAATTACGAATTTACGTTACTTATGTTCAATAACTTATATACTTATTTTTCCATACTACTAAACTACTAAAATAAAAACCATTTTCTATGACTACAAGCATAATTTAAAAATGCATTATTTGAACCGAATTAAATTAATACTATACATAAATGTTTAACGTCAAAAGCTCAATTCGTAGAAGGAAGAATTGAGCTTTTAAATGGCAGTGAAGAAACAAGAGCTTTTATGTTTGACTCAAATATTAATTATTCCTTATTAATTAATTTCAGTATGTATATATAGATACTAAGGAAAATCTTACTTCGAAATGTAGTCAGACTTGATTTTGTAAGATAAGATCGTTTAAAATACTCACACGTTTTCAATAGGCTCGCTCATGCACGATTTTCGATTTTTTTATTTTGATTTCAGGCTTCGATCTATATTTTGGATTACGTCATCACGCCGTGTTTTGTTTCGAAATACATTTTTCGTGAACCTCATGATTCATAATATTTTAAATAGCATAACGAAACCATTTTCGTCAATAGGCGAATTAAATTTTTTGCAACAGGATGTTAACAAAGCAGAACCGAAAGATAATTAAGGATACTACATTAAGACGTATATTCTGCTTAACACGAAGTGTTTTGAGTGTACCTGTCTTCAAAATGATGCAGCTAAATTCACTTAAAATTATTTAAACTTTAGTTTTAAAGTCATTTTTAAATTAACTTAACAATTACATAAACACTATAATATTATTATATTATCACCATATTTAATTTTAGTGTAAATTACATTTTATTGGCGCTTCATATAAAGCGTTGTTTTTTAAGCTTAAACTCGGATTCTAATTATAAGCCTCGTGTCACTCAATGCTTTCCAAACTTAGAAGCCTCAAAAGTTAGAGAAAACTTTAATTTTGATAAATACTGTAGTTGTTCTGCATACAATTTGCTATATAGAATGAAAATACCTATGTAGTAAAAGCATTTTCTTATTCCTTTCCTCGGATTAGTTCGTTGATAATATGGAGACATCATCTATCCATATCCAGTTAGAAATTTCAGAACTACGTGACAACCAATCTTCGTAAAAAAATTCAAGATCTATATGTTGCGTATATACACATATAAAAATACTAAAATTATTAACAACACCATGCCTTAAAAATATCGTTACGCACAAAATATAAGAAAAATTTGTCAATATTCATTTATATGAAAACTACTTTTATAGAAAATAAATCATTCAATAAATAAGTTATGTATTTTAATTAATATTAATTTTCAAATACTATATTGAAATTAAGCATTCACTAGAAAATATTGTTTCATTTAAAAATACACTTAAAAAAAATGTAACTCATCCCCTTAATGTAGATTTTATACACACATGATTACTATTAAAATGCAATTAGGAATATACATACAAACACTTAAAAATAATTATCTTAATCTAACCACTTCAAAAAGCCTGGTAAACTTAATTACACAAAATTTTAATTCAAGGCTACATACAAAATAATATGAATGTGCATTTAATATACGTAAGTATTGTAATGATTCCTGTGAGTAATTATAGTGTATTATTTTCCAAAAAAAGGCAAACAATGAAACGTGAATTTGCTCTCATTATTATAAACTTAGCCGTATAATTTTGTGAACATTTATTTAAAGAACAAATGTTCTAACATTGACTAAAAATGATTTTAATGACAATAGTTCTGTGTTTTCTCTTTTTTACCACGGATATGATCTTCAGCCAGTTGTAACGTAATATATTTTTAAAACCTTAGAAGTTTTAACAAAATTATAAAAAATATTCTTACTTCAATCTGTGTTCCAATCGGCTTAAAACACTGCATTATGAGACTCTTTACAATATTATTTTGATGTCAATAAATTATCAAAATATTATTAGTACATAATAAAACACTTTGAGATATTCATACAAAATTCATAAATATAAGCATCAGCTAATAGCAGTGGCAAAGAAACAAACACTATCAGTATATTAATTAAAACTGCCCACCGATGGTACTTGTTCTAAATTAGATTAAATACACTTCTTAACTCACATACTCATCGTTATTTGTAATTAATATCCATCTCTCGGTATATTGATGCTGTATAGTCATAAACAATATGTAAGTTTAACTGACAAAAATGTGGGACCTACCCTAAAATGTTAACAGGACGATTACTCCCTATTTCAATAACCACCTGATTCAAATAGTCTCCGAATATTAATTCTTCTTTAAAGTAGAAAAATAACTTAGGTTTTTGGAGTTTTTATTTATATAATATTGACTTAGAACTTCCTTATAGACATGGAGTACTTATAATTAAAATATAATATACGTATATATATATGATTCTCTTGCCAATAAAAGTTGTAAAATATAATACACATTGACGTATATATGGAAGTCAATACGCCAGAATAAAAGTATCATTAGTAGTATTTCGTAATTAATGTATAACTCGTTTATTCAGATATCAAATGTGGTACTCTTCTTGGATTTTTGCAAATTCAGATACTTTTGAGTTTAATCGAATTGGCAATTTATTGATGAACTGACAAAAATGTTTGTTAATCTAATAAGATTAATAACGACTTTGGTGTGTGGCGAATTTACCAATAACACTGTGAATCACCAACGATCGAATTTTAAAGGTGGCTCATAAATCAAAGAGTTGAACTGCCAAAGAAGTGAGATCATCGCTTGCTTAGCCAACCGTTTTAGAGGTTTTCTTTTGAGTTTGCAGTGACCGGAAACCGCAGGCAGGCATACTCTGTGCTTCAATAGATATACAATTATTGTTGTCATTCTGTTTTTGTGGTTGTTGTTTTTCTTCAATTTTCGCTTTGTTATTGTTTTAGCACTATTCGCAGTGGCGTGTGAAATAATAAATCATTTTAACAATCTCTCTATATTAACTTACATATGACATAGTTATTTCTTTCAAATTGTATTTGATACTACAATAAATGTCACAGGACACTTCGTTACTTTTAAGATATCAATTACACTGTACAAAATTATTTGTCACTTCGGAAACGAGTAAATGGATAAGTAAGCGAGCTCCGTAGTAACTCGACAATAAAGATCATAGAATCTAGGCATAAAAATTCACCATCTCCACATATCAAGCATATGAATCGCCATAATATAGATATTTGTGTATATTGGATTTTTTCCAACACGTCCATAATCAAACCAGTCACTCAACACATTGGACATCGATTTTGCGCATCTGAATACACATTATAACACGTAGTTTTTACACTGTGACGAAACCCTAATCCGCGACCATACTTACTAGTTTAGCATACTGAAAAATATGCATCATTTTGGCAATGTTCTGTCTTATCCAGAAGCCTGTATATGTACATCTGTTGAACTTAAAAGTATATGATGTGCGATATTTTTCAAGATGAACTATTTTCATAGTGCAATATGGCCGTTGGCGTGTCACTGCTTTTGGCGACACTGCCATTTCTTACATGCCTCGTAGGACAAAGACGCCGTTAAACTACTGTGGGAAATGAGACGGCCAGCGATCCAGCCATTTTTCACGGTCAAGTTTATAAATTTTTCAAGACCGTCTTGTTAGATCAATGTCGTATTTATTCATTCGCGACTTATCGGATAACTATTTCCTAGTATTAACTATTTAATACGGGAAGACTTCGTCGTATAATACAATTATTTGGTTTTCGTTTTTTTACCTTCCTGTACACGTTTCGTTTTCATTGTTGGGTATTTTATTTTATTCAATTCAACACTACCCATTCGATTCAAAAAATAAATAAATAAACATACCAATAATATGTTTTTGCACTTAACTTGAAAAATATCTCATCACATTGAATTAAAAAAAGAGAAACATTAAGAAAATATAACAAATAGACAAAATAATAAAATCAAAGATTATTAATATCAGAAACCCAAAGCATACGGATACTATAAATAACAATTGTTCATGAAAGGATAAGATTTCAATACATTTAAAAAAAATATATACCATGTTCGCTCCTAGCATAGAGTATATAGATCTACACAGTTTGAAGACATCCACTATGAAAGAGGAGCATATGTATGAATCTCCGCAATGCGAAGACGTCATGACAGATTATTTTTCACGAGAATTGTGTGTCAGACAACTACTCAACCTAATGGGCATCCTGTCCTGCATTTTTCGGATTTTTAAAATCCGACAGATGGGGATTTGAACCCGCATTCCCCGGATCGCTAGGCGCACACGCTACCAACTACGCTACGGGGGGACAATACAATATAAATTGTTTATATTTTGGCACGGCTTTGAAAAACTTACTTGCTAGAACGTATTACTGAATAAATCCGGATAAATATTAATATACTATTGTTGATCTTTTTCTTACCATATCTGATGTGAGGCTTGTAGAGTACTCGTATGTGGATCTCCACAGAGTGAAGATGTATCTAGAGACATGCAGCTATTACAGGAATCGGTTTTATACTAATTTTCCAAACTATTGGCTATCCTTAGCATACATTTAAATAGTAATAATATCGTGTTACTGGTTATCCAGGTACGAGACTTAGCCCGAACACATCCATTAATCACTGTGGTGACAATATTATTGAACGAATTTTTATTGAAGATTTTTTGTAAAAATTGGCGTTATTTTATTGTCAAGACTCTGAAAAGTTTATGAGCAGATGTTTTTATACAGAAATTGTAACAATAAATTTAATTTTATGCCAGCTGTCGCTTCGCTTCAATGTCACTTTAATCTGTTAAAACGTCCATATACGAGTACTGTCAATTAAATCATGATTTATTTTTTCTAGTCACTAATGTAAAAATAAATTAATACACTTACAATATATTTACTGGAAATAGCAAAAAATCCGAATAAAACTAGTCGTAATACCATTTGACATTTCAATGTTATTTCACTTATTAGTGAAGCCATATTGATCAGGTAGACTTTTTAATCGTTATTGATTTCAGAAGAATAGTTTCAGTAACCGCTTCCTGAAATATGTCAAAAATTTAGTATTTATGTCATAAAAGAAACCTTTTCCTTTAATAAAATTATATGTTTTATTTCATTGTGCGGTCGACACCTCACAATCAGTCCTATAGACCCAATTCACCTGAAATTCAGAAAAATTATATTCTTTATGGCTTTGTACACTTCCGAATACTTATCTGCCGAAGACATATTCATATACACTCCTCTTTATTTCATTGTATCCTTATATGCCATTTTTAAACCATTTTCTATTTGATATACGCTATGTCAGGGCGTCAACAACCTTTTTTAGCTGCGGGTCAAAATCAACCGAAATGTGACTAATAACAAGACGTTAGTGATATTTTCATTTTAAAACAGTCTATCAGTGAATGATAAGATAAACTTTTTTTATAAAATATATATAATATACTTATAAACTTGAAACATATAAAAATCAAAACCATAATTGTAATCAAAGCTTTAATTCCTTTATTAAAGAACGCTTTATTTGCAGAACTCAAATGGGTCATTTGACATCATCAATTAAGCTCCGCAATAATTTATTTGTTTTAGGTATTTGATTAACATCCACATTAACATGTGGATTACATTTTCGATTAGACGATTCATTGGGTTTCAATTTTTAAATGTACGTATCCGTCGCATGAAAAAATGATTCTGGGAATTTTTAGAAATGGCCACTATATGATATAAACAGTGTTTGAGCAATGTGCAACAGGTATTTGTCTTCGTCAGTAATTATAAACATTCATCAGCATAATGAGGCAGATCAATCAACATAATAAAAATTAAACGTTTCCAATATACGGATTATACATTTATTTTTTAGTGTAATAAAGTTCACCTCAACACCCTCGCTATATACTATACGTTCGATGAAGAAGGTAGTGCTTGTAGCTACGTGTTTTAGTGATTAGGATCTTTGAAGTTTGCAGCAATATAATCAATGTAATATACTCGTACAAAGATAAAACTGTAAACTGTAGAAGTTTGCTTGAATGGGATAGAATTTTTTGTAATTATTTTAAAATATCGTATATAGCTTTAAAACTTGAGGATTTATTCTATTACACTATTTCCAAATATGTGATTGTTTTAGATGTTATATATACATACATATATATATG
>JAGVSQ010000470.1:0-39153 GCA_022683975.1 Rhyacophila evoluta | reverse complement strand
AAAATGTTTAATTGTATATGTAAAAAACGGTCATAACTTTTGCATCAACCCAATAGTTAAATTCAATAATCTAATGATTCGTGTTGGCGTAATAAATAAGTTTAATAAAATTATATAGTTAACCTAGTGAGTACAATACAAATTTAAATGCTAATGGGTTTTCATTATTTATTTTAATATTAAATAATGTCATAAGACGGTATATTGAAAAATGATAAAATTCATCGTTATTTAATAGTAAAGTATGATTTCATTGCAAATTAATACTACAGTACATGATCAGCCGATAAGTAAATTTATCCTTTATTAGATAACAGCTGTTTTGAAAATATTTAGTTAAACGCATAAATATTTCATGAATGTAAAAAGTGTTTGCATCTTATTCGATAAGGCAAATTTTTATCAGTTACTTTGTTGTAAAAGTTGGGGTGGGGTTTTATACCTACCTTAGTCAGTTAGATAGAAAATATTCATCTCATGATTTGAATATGGGTGAAAAGACAAAAACTGAATCATTGGTAAACCGATATTTGGATGGATCATGAAATTTTTACATGTAGTGCTAGAATGAAAAATATTGTACAATGTATTTTTTATACTTAAATGCGAATGAATTTTTTACACAAAGCAGAAGTCTGCATCCTTATTCATTCACACACTTCAATACATATAAAATGTTTGTGGCAAACCATGTCATTCATTATCACTTATGTGAAAATCAAAAATGACACATGGCAATTAGTCTATTTTTTAGATTATAATCCTGACAAGAATCTTATTTAATATTTTATCGAAAGTGATATAATGTGTTTTCATCAATATGAATTCTTAGAACTTCAGTTTTAAGGTTATATATAACATTATTGTCGAGAACTTTTCCAAAAAATTGGTCAAAGAATTCGAATAAATGACAAAAAAAATTTTAGGGAAAATCAGTACATAATTGAAAGAATTATTTAATGAAAAGTTTTATGCCTGTTGCGAAACACTGCATTAAAGCTTTAAAATCGTTAAGTATGCGAATGAGAACCAACAACAATCTTATTTATTGATCATTAAATAACTACTTACACATTAATCATTCATTACTTTACGAGATATACTTGCTGAACAAGTCTTAATTTTTAACAATACATTTTTCTTATTATGATTAGACAGACCATTTTTATTTAGAGACCTTTTAGCCCTATAATAAGCGTATTAAGTTCATTTAACATTTTTGAAATAAACTAAGTGAACCACGGAAGTGATTTTTTTACTAATTAAAAGGAAAATTTCAGGTCCAAGGAATGTTCTACTGTAAGAATTAACATCTTAAAATAAGTTTCCAGAGTCATCTTCAAAGGTAAGTCATTGAATGAAATTTTAGTATTTATATTCGCATTTCAATTGCCATGTGAAGACAATTTTAAATCTGATAATAAAATTCATTATATATAGATAACTTATCCACTATTATAATATTGACGGTGTTTAAACAAATAATTAATTTGAAACCATTATTCTTTCTTAATACTGATAAATAAGTTTTTCAAAAGTACGTATTACTTATAAAACAAAATCCTTACATTTATTATATTTAAATTTAGTACGTATTATTGTAATATTACGGATAATCTTCAGCAGGGCTTATTTGACAGAAGGTTTGACCGAGTTAAGTGAATAATCATTTATTCTATGGCAGAGTTGAATGCTTGGTTTCTTTTTGTAAAACACTTTTTAATAAATACCAAAAACCATGATACTATTGTTTTTAATAAGAATATTAAGTATCGAATATATTCTTTTGTTTCAACAGATTTATCGTTGAATATACAAAATTTATGGTGGTCTTATTTTTACGTATTCATATATTTGGTAATGTATGAACTGTGCGAACATAATATAATTTCTTTATTTTTTCAACAAGATAGATTAAAAAAAAATTGTAGAATTCAGTATAATATTTTAAATAAGTTATTCAGATCTTTACACAATTTCAATATAAACTTATTATCAGAAGCAGATTGTACTATCTTATATCTCACTTTCAACTCAGATTTATTTCCAGGTAAAATATTATAATCATTTATTTGTATGAAAGAGGACATTCTTGTGTGACAAATTGAAGTTTCAGAGAATATCTAATTCAAATCTATGATTATTTCAAATCATTGGTTATTTTAATATTGTATGCATGGAGTCAATATTGTGAATCGTAATATTTTGTCACCAAATAAGCTCCAGTTTGATGGTAAAGATATGGATGTCTAAAAACAAGGAAAACAACTGCCATAAACCTTTTTTGTGCTCTATTGATTCACATTTTTATTTTGATATATTATACTACAATTACATGGCCACAAAAGCTGTTTTTTGATCTCTTTTTCCAGTATCTCATTTGATGCTTATATCAATGGCACATAATCTTCATTAACCCTTTAATGCATAGTGTCACAAATATGTGATATTTGAAACTATTTCAATACAGCACAGCGTATAAGTGTCATCCATGTAAATTATTTTATAATATATTTTTTTAGTATAAAAATCTTATTTTACTGACGTATTTCGAGATATGAAAAAATCATGCGGTAAAAAAATGTTAAAAACACTTGATTGATTGAATTGATTAAATCGTATGTCACAAATAACATCTTGAGAAGAATCTTACACATTTAAAAAAATGGATTTTTGTTTTCACAATTATTGTGCTTAAGACAAGAGTCATAGATTCTGCTCAAATATAGAGCATATGACCATAATCAATAGTCTGGAGGTATATTCATAGGTTTTTAATAAAGTTATTTGCATAAATAATAGCTATAAAACATTATCAAGTTTGACAAACTTAAGTATTTTGAACCAATGAGGTACAACAGCACTGTAAAGCATTGTGATAATCATTTTTATGGATGGCTTGGTTTTTATACATGCATATTACATTGCTACTATCTCCAGCCATAAAATGAAACAATATCTCCAATTGAAGAGTCACCATTGTTACTATAGTTTTGGATTTCAATCTCATTACCATGCGTCTGTGTATCGAACATCACTTTCTTGCAGTGCAGGAAGGCGAGAACGAAGTCGGGTCCAGGTTGCTGCAGTCAATTTCGTGCTATTTAAGTTTAGTTTTCTTAGTCCTGAGAGAGCTGAAAATTAAAGTTAAAGAATTTAGAAACTAGTAGCAGAAACTAGCTTGTTCATGCTTACGATTTTAAATTTAGGTATTACTTGCTTGAATGGAAAAAAATTGAAATTATAATTGTTAGCTTTTCATTTAAGTTAGTGTATAACATGTTAGCTTTTCATTTGGATTCCAAATACACATGACAAAATTATTTCTTCTTATTTGCGATTCAACAAACTGAAGTAGGTATAATATAATAATATAATGAATGACCACTGCTATAACGCTAGTCTTTTAATATTTTTTTGAAAAAAAAAATACTTCAATGAGTTAACTGTCTATGAATTACTGTACATAATATACCCGATCCAAAGCATATTATCCTTTCTGATATCCGATAAGGTGAAATTTTACAATTCACAGGTATGCAAGATCAACATTTCAAAGAAATTTATTTAATCCGTGCATGACTAAAGTACAAACATTTTCTCTTTCTTTACAAACTAATTAGAAATATACACTATGTTTACCTGCAAGAGCTGCTATACCAGTATCGGAGACTGGTGTCTCACACAGATTGAGGACTTGTAAGCGTTGAAGATGCTCAGCAATAAGTAACACTCCCGCATCACCAAACTGAGTTGCCCAAAGATTCAGATACCTTAAAGATGGAAGCTGAAAACCAAAATTTTATTTAAATTATTGTCGGTTGTAATGAAATACTTACCATAGGATTTAAAAATATGATATAAATAACTTGATGACTAGCCATAATTGATATGATAAAAAAAATGCAGTACTCTATGTAAGGAACTATAGAAATTTTACATATTGATATTATAGCAGAAAAAATAGAATTCAACAAACAATAAAATATTTTTTTTTGATAAAAAATTGAAATAACTCTAACTATTATTATTGTGCTATTCCACTATAAGTATTGATTTATAGTTACATAATAAAAATAATCACGGATGAGCGAAATGAGGGCAGAGACTGCGTGTCTTCTAATGTGGAATTATTATAATAAATATTTACCTTAATTAGTTGTTCAGCGACTGCAGAAGTAACATGGGTAAATGCAAGAGATAGACATTCCAAGTTTCCAAAAGATCCGGCCGATAGAAGTCGAGCGACATCAGCATCAGTAGCGCGAGATGGCAGAGTCAATCTTCGGGGTCCACCTTTTTGTTGCTGTAAAGGCAAATAATTATTTTTAATTAAACTATCATTTTAAATCATCAATCAAAACACCACATTTATCCAACATATTTATATTTAAGAATAGAGAATGCATTTTTGTATTTATTTTTTTATTGTAAGTGGGCAAGTGAGGCCCAATTTTACTAATTTTATATTACTAACTCAGAGACAGTGACAGATTTATCATTTGAGAGGCCCTGGGCGAAATTTTTCTTCAGATCTCACTCTTCTCGAAAATTTACTTAAGTGCAGAACTTTGTGATTTCTCTTTTTTTTAGGTCTCATGCCATCTTAATAATTTCCACGTAGTCTGAAATTTTTTGAGGCTCACTGCTCAACAATTTGGAAGCCCCATCAATTGTGAGACCCCATGGTGTGCTCCTATTGCGCTTATAGGTAAAGCCGTCACTGCTCAAAGATATATACTGCTTACCATTATACTCTATGGTAATAATGTACTAAGTATTTTGTTAGTGAATGCTATGAGTTTTCTAGTGGGTTGATAATGCCTTGTTCTTCAATGATACTAATCATCTATCCGCTTTAAGCTCAACATGGATGGAAGCATAATGTATATCAGATCGTGGAAAATACATGAACCAGAGTTTGATGACGATATTAGTAAGTATACATCTTTTAGGGATCTAAGCCACTATGTACCACTAATATGATACCAAGCCGTAATGTTGTTTTTTGAATCTTAAGGTATGTTTTAGAATTATAATTAACGTACATGGTCATAGAGTATGTGTAATCAAATTGACATCAAAAAATAAAAAAAATCAAAAAATGATTATTTCACTTACAAGCTTTTTGAGATGAACTTGTCTTTGGCAACTGGCTTTGAGGGCTCTGCGTCCGGTGGGAGTACTTCTGAGAGCTTGTGCTGCTTCCACGCGAGCCTGCTCTTCTTCTAGCACTTCCCACTCTAGCATCAAGCAAAGTGACTCCAGGCCGGCAGGCTGAAGGTTCAAAATAATTGACATTAGCATCATTTTCTTAATTAACAATAACCACTCAGTAAAAAAAAATAGTTTCCTTATATTCAATTGAAGCTTTGTGATTGAATGACTTTTGCCTCAGGAAACTTTTTCTATCATAAGTCACAGTACCACAAGTCCTTGTCAAGGTACTTGTCAACATGCAGTCTCCAATAAAAAATAACATGGACTGCCTATCTTGGAATAAGGTATCTTATATTATTTATAAAAAAATATTATATTTGTAAAAGCTATTCTATTTCAGGTATATTATGTATCAACGATATATCTAAAAATAATCATTAACAACTATTCAACATTTTATATTTATCCTGAAGTGTATTGTTTAAAGTTTGTTTGAATAATATATAGTTGAACTTGGTTATATACACTTTTACCAGAATAGTGGTTATAGTGACCAAAAGGCCAAATGATTAAATTTAAGTTTATTTTCATTGGAGGGTTGAGGGTGATATCAAATATTTAGTGTCTAGTCAACAATTCTTTAAATAATGTCTGCAGATCATTAATAAAAAATAATTTAGTCCAAATAAAAAAAATATAAAGTGAAATGACTATAGACAGCGGCTATAGAGGCTGTATCGAATATATTATGTTGGACTCTTGTTTCCCTTTGTATCCGAGTATGACTATATAAAGAAACTTACATGTGCTCTTATGGCAAGTAAAAGACAAGCTGGAAGCATCTCCGCAAGTTCAATGAGGAATCGCTTTCTTTTGCAGCAGCAGCTCAGAAGGGTTTCCAACTGAAAAAAAATGTAGCTATGAGATAATGATACACTCTAAAATTAATTTGCGTTTGTTGAGTTATTTTATTTTTAATAGAGTGTCAGTGCAGATACAACTTGCGTAAGCTTTCGAAATGATTGTATGAGTTGGCAGTCAAATAACCAATCACTTTATAACCTAGAAAACTTTTGGATAGGTAGCGAATTGCCTAAAGTTTCTCTCAATACATTCGTAAGCTTAATTCTGGTAAACAGCAGTTATAATTGTGCTATGGGAATTGAGTTCCAATTTAAAGAGATTCAGATAAAAGTGAAGATGTGATATTCACTGAACCGTAGTTCAATAAACAGAAAAACTATATTTTACCATATCACCCCAAAGTTGGACATGTGCATCTGGTGCACCGGGTTCGGTCGGTGAGAGAAGATGGAACCATCCCGGCCGAGGGTGCCGAAGTGACAGGACTCTTCTGTGGACAGCGCATCTTGGATCTCTGCCTAAGGCACCTGCCGCAGCTGCGAGGGCGGCTCCCGCTTTCTCGTGTTGTAAAGCTCGGGCTGGAACCGGTACAGGCTGGAGTAGCGCTCCTAGACCTTCAGCCCAGTCCACATATTCAGACCTAGAAGAATATTTAGTTCAAAGACTATTGGAAAAATATAACGACTTTATTATGGGTTGATTGTTGGTATGTTGAGTATAGTTCTGATGCAATATACAAATTAATAATTATATTATAATGATTCTGGGTTTTATGAGTCTCTATATACTATAATTAGGGTGAATAAATATCTTTGCCTGTCTATTTTTTGAGGCGACAGGTTTTCGTCCTGGAATTAAGTGATTTTAAAAGTCTATTTTAATTCTATAAAAAAAGTTCAGGTCAAAAAAAAAGTGTTTTTTCCATACATAACGGAAAGAAAAACTTAAATGGTTAAAAGAAAGTTGTGCATAAAGAAAATTGCTGTAAAAAAAAAACACTATTTTCGCTCTCCTAAAAAGTAGCATTTTGTCTTCAACTGTTTTGTTTTGGATTGCCAAGGTCTATATTATGTTTTCCCTCTTTAGGCGGATATTCATACGAGTCAACGCATTGCCTGTAGATGGTTTAATTTATTATACTAGTAATATTTTAAATTGAGTCGCATTCAAAGGTGCTTGTCACTTGCCACTTACTTAAAACCTGAATTAGGTCTCTGCCAAGTCTTATTTGCATAAAAATCTATTATTGTGAACCCCTGTTTTATACGACATCAAAAAATCAACAAAAGAAAATATTTCATTGAAGTTTTGTATTATTAATATTCGCGTTCATTTACCCGGATTTCTCTCACGCACGCTTTTGTTGCACAGAAAAGCATACTGAAGAGATTAATGCGTATTTCAAAAAATGAATATAAATTGAAAATTTAAAACGGAGATCGTATTCAATAGACACGAGAGATTAAGAATTACACCTTATACATTTACATAGGACCCATATTTATACATTTAGTGGTTGTACGTAATTAATTGCGCGTTGTACGCCATGCTTAAATTTTAAGACAATATCAAAACAGTAGACTGATTGGTATTTTGGTTTTATCATTGGAAAAATTAGTACATTTTCAAGATTAGACATCTTATCCCAACAGTTTGTTTTCGTGTCTTAATCTAAATGTTTGGTTAATTTACTCGTACTTTTTATACTATGAAAATACTTTTCACCAGGGACTAATTAATAAATTAATGAAAATGAGAAAAAAAATTTACAAGAATAGAAAAAATCAAGGGTTCATCACTTACATGTGCTTAATAACGTTAGCAAAGCATACAAGGTCAGAATCATCAGTCCAGGATGTGTCAATTTTATTCATAAGCATCGCAGGAACGGCGTTTAAGTCCACCACCTCAACGGTAAACGGAGTGGGCGGGCAAGAGTTGTGTTTTCCACCGAGAGAAGAAATATCGGACTTAAATCCGCCTCCAGGAGACACGCTGTCCGAGGATAGCATCATGAACGTGACGTCGTTGTTGTTATTGATAGAAGAGAGGGTCTGGGACTTGGCTTTTTCGATCTGCGGGATCTGGAGGTGAGTGGGCGGCGGAGGCGCGTGCAAGGCGGCGAGGCAAGCGGCTGCCAGGTTCGGCAGCACTCGCGGATGAGGGCATACGGAGCCGGCGCCGTGGACCGCACCCACCCACGCCCTGACTACCTCAGATCCGGCATTCTGATGATTCAGCGCACTGTAAAGAATAGAGTCATCAATTTTGATTGAATTAATTTCATATAATTTTGAAAAACCTTGACAAACAAAACACCAGCCTATTCAATATTTAAAAAAGCTATAAAATTAGCAAAAATAGATTGTTTTGAGTTCTATCACGTATATGCAAATAAAATTAATAAAAAGACATTAAAACTGTTGTCAAATGGAGCATTTTAATTATTTTTAATGGGCCAATAATTTAATAAAGATTAGATCTGAAATAAAATGATAGAAGCCTCTCTGCAACAGTGGATAAACAAAACCATTATGAATGATTTATGTATTGTTAAATATTTACGAAAGCACAATGAATTTTATTTTCCAGAAAAAGCACGAGTTAATTTTAGGTTTAAATTATACCTATTTTAGGCGGACACAAAATAAGTTACTAAAACTATTGAAAGCTTATGAAACTCCCAAAAAAACGTACGTTGGTATTCTAATTATATTTAATCTAGATAAAGGTCCGAAATCAGTTAATCCATTTTGGAAAAGGACGATATTTAAAAAAAAGTTAGGCGGACGATGTCCGTGTGTTTTGTTTGCTGTAGGCATAAACACGAATAAAATTGCCTTGTATCTAACTAACCTTGTAAGAAAAAAATCGAATGAATATCAAATCGCACAAAAAAAATGAGTGGGAAGACATAATATCATCGATTCATTTCACAGATACTTAAACTGTTTTCACTAGCGAGCCTTCGCAAGAAAATATCGATGCACTTGAAGTGCAAGGTATATTGTTTTATACAATCCATATTACTTTACAATCTTGTATATATTATAACTACAAATTTTTTTACATAAATTAATTGGTATATCAATGAAATACTATCGTTAAAATAATACTAGATATAAAATAAACATGAAATATATCGCGAAACGGTATAGGACAATTATTGTTGTGATAGGTTTTCTTGCCTCATCGCTCACCGAGTGCAGTGGCATCATAACGTGTAGCTATGTATACGGACGCATCCGACTACTTTTGTACTTTTCTTTGAGAATTTGTTATTTTTCAATTATATTTATTAAATTTAACACAATACTCTGGCTCTTTCAACTCTTTTCAGAAAAATACCAATTTTGAGTTATAACGTCGTTGAATTAATTGAGCAATATAGTAATTATTTGAATATTTTGTCAATTGAACATCGGTTATTAATACTGTAATGACAATAATTTCTAGAAATTTATTTACAATAGTTTTTTTTTCTAGTAAGTTTGAATATATCTTCATCGACAAAGCCAGTTTTGATATTCAAATATAGTATAAATATTGTGAAACTGTATAAAGCACGAATGTATAATATTATTATTTATCGTAAATAGTTCATAACTTTCACCGTTGTCATATCCATTACAAAATGCTGACTTCTACAAAAAATGAAGCGGAAGTCATTCATTGTGTTTCTTCGTCTAATATAATATTTATGCATTTATTTATACATAAGAATCTCGCGGTCGCCCCCCACTTTGAGTATCACGGCTTTATTTGACACAAAACGTGACACGCTTTGACATAATACCGTGTAATAAAATATGATATAAATTTCGTTATTCATGTTTCAAAGCATGATTGATTAACAGAATATCACAAGAAACATCTTCGGCTTATTCAGCTGACATTCTATGAATCGAAAAAGGAAGAAGAATATTCAATATTTTAAAAATACTCCTTCTTTTCGCCCATTGAATGTGTTTTGGTATTACGTAAATGAATGAAAAGAATTTTTCTCGATGGAAATTTGTTATTTACATAAACAGTGGAGAGACGTGATAGTATTTACTCATTATTTTCCGGACAATTACGTAGGCATATAAGCCATATACATTTATTGAATTGATTTTTTTATTGTATTGTCCACTAGTCATCAGTGTGTTAATTTTAAAATCCTGATATATTATTTTTTGTGAAAAAATCGCAGCCGAATATACTATCGATATTTTGTTATCAAATATTAAAACAAAAACAGCATTGATAGCCCATTGTTTCATATGACCATACGACGCTCTAGAGTGCTGCTACAGAAGTAATTTACAAACTGGAGGTATAACACGTACAAATATTGATTCTACAACCATGCTTCACACCATACCGAATGTATAACATAGCGTACCAAACGTGAAGCTTTGTCATAGGAAGATCTCATGACTGCTGCAATACTATATGGATAATCATTAAAGCAATTTAAAAATACAAAAGCTTCTTAAAATATCTCCATTATTTTTAGTCAGTGGGTGAAGTAAAAAAGCTCGCGCGCTTTTGAACTTTACGGTATCGTAGATTAAAAATGTAAATTTTCCAAGCTTACCTTATATAATCCTGGACAAAACGACGTAGATGAGGCGACTTTCCAAAGTCTACATTATGTTTGAGGATTCGTCTGGCTACGTGGGCGAGGGTATCGCGGAGTCTCGGCGAGCGAGGATTAGCTCTGCAGTGGCGGCCGAGGGCTGCACACAGCTGAGGAGGAAGAGACGCCGACGCCAAAAGTGGTCCGGCTATACCAAGAGCGGCTTCTCCAGCGCTCGTGATTCCAGGAATACTTTCGCCACCCCAGAGGTGTTCCTATAGCCGAAAAAGTCTTATATTAATCAAATGTACAATCATTAGACATTAATACGGTTGTATAATATATACGACATAAGTATTGTATTCTTCAAACAGTCAAAAAATGATAAAAGAACCAAAACACATATTTTTAAAGATTTTCTTATAAAATATAATATTAATTAATCATTTAACTTATTTGTTTTAGGTATATTAATCGTTATATACTGATATAACGTCTTAGGACCCAAATACAACATTCCTGTTTTATCAAATCACGATATGTATTTAGGAAGGAGATATTTGAAATTTCAAAGGGCCTCTTTTATTGAATGTAAGCCTAACATTATTGGAAAAGTAAAAAAAAATATAACGACGAACAATTCAAGATAAATATTTACAACATATTTCATATATGTAGTTTAGTAAGAAGCTACCACAAATTAAATATGTGTATTCGCACTGTAAATGACACGTACTATAAAGTACGTAAGGGAGACACAATATAATTAGATCGTAGAATATAAAATAACCCCCCGTATAAAAAAGAATACAACCTATCTATGAAAAAGAAAACCACATTTTATAATGCGTGATATCGATATCTACGAATACTTTGAATGCTTTACAATTTTATTTTAATACAAACTACGCGATAATTTTGAATGGAAACTTGGCTGGGCATACAAATATGAACCGAATTTTGAAATCACTTTTTAAAATTCAACAAAGTTTTCAATAATGATTACTTAACTATTAAAATATATTTAATTTTGAACTTACTATATTAAGGGAAAAGAATGGAAGAACATTGATAAAATTTATTTTTAAAAACTGACGGATAATTTTGATTTTAAAATTCTTTATTCATTTAAAATATGTCCAATACGACGGCATAAAATATTGTAATAGTAAATATGTGAAAATATACCGATAGAGTGGTATATTAATAAATGTATTATAATATCACCCAGTCAATGGATTTAGACAGGATTTTTTTTAACATTAAAAAGGTTGATCAATATATTTCCCCCAAGATGTCTAAATCACGTGGAGACATTTCAACCGAATATTTTGCGATGAATAACGTTACGTAATGCGTTAGTTCTGCCAGACCTTCGATATGTATATTAATCCATGTGTGCATTTCAGCTTTGGGATTCAAAACAGCAACCCACAGCTCAAAAGGATTCACAAGTACACACACCGTACGGTGAACCGCGGTGGGTTGGTCAATATTACACTCAGCTTTTAAGTGAGATTGATCTGACAGAAAAGGACGAACGCTGATTACTCAAACACTTATTTGATGGATTTAACCGAATAGGATGGCGCAAACTGATTAAAAAACAGCACGAAAAACTATTTGGATTTCATTAACTTCAATATGAGATGATATTTATTTTATTATGCCACCTTTGAACCATAATTCGCGAACTATGTATAATAACGAAAACAAGTCTTCCATGAAAAAGAAAATTACAATAGTATAGAATACCGTTATTAATATTAAAACAACGGCTTTCGTAAATCTATTTACTCAAGATTTACTAGTCAATATCTTAACGTTAACCCGATTATACAAAAAAGATATTTTTTTTACCATGATCGCTCTGAAATTGGAGTATAGTGGAGTATCTACACAATGTGAAGAAATGTCTTGAGAAATTATTTTTCACAATAATTTTTCGACCCAATGGGCATCCAGCATTTTCCCAGAAAGATGTGGGAATCAAGCCCGCGTTCCTCAGATGTGAGGCGCGCACGCTAACCTTTACTTTGATACATAATAACATCATTCATATTAAAATAAGGAGTTCCGGGATGCGAGATTTATTTTCTAACGGTTAATCTAATTGAATTTTAATGTCACTATTACTCAAGATATCCTGTTAAAACGATAATATAAAATATTGATAATATGCCATAAAAACAACATTACATAATGCAAGTACGACCATTTTGCTGTTTGATATATTAATCAAATATTTGGAAAAGTGAGATAATATTATGTTATTTACGTAACGCGATTTATAAAGTAAATTAAAATTTAAAAAAATATTTTTTTTTGTTCGAAATTAATATTCGTCGGAAAGTACTTCGTCAAAAAGTTCCATTATTAATTAATATATTAGCTTGGTAATTTTCGAACGGACTATTTTTGTTTATGTTCAGCTGATCAAACATTGACTCCAACGATTGAATCGAACGCAAACGTAATTATTGCAAATTTTGCTCCAT
Source organism: Rhyacophila evoluta (assembly GCA_022683975.1). Taxonomy (NCBI): domain Eukaryota; kingdom Metazoa; phylum Arthropoda; class Insecta; order Trichoptera; family Rhyacophilidae; genus Rhyacophila; species Rhyacophila evoluta. The sequence continues at coordinate 26,067 of JAGVSQ010000470.1, read as the reverse complement.
AACCGAAGCAATATTGAATACTTTTGGCAGAGTCAACAAATAATAGTAGTAACCTTCGCCTGATCAAATTTCTGATATGGGATATGGCGCTTTAAAAATTGTGATAGCGTCACCCGCATTAAAAAGACCCAAACATTACATTTATAAATATAAACGAACAAAAACATAAAATACTTCTACGTCAAACTTAGTCTAAGTATCCATTCAACAAATGCAGACCGACTGTGGAAAGGAATAAAGGCAAAACCCTCAGTTTAAAAAATACATTTACAGTTTTTTTCTGACAATACCAATGCATACAACTTATCACATGTACTATCAAAAGATGTAAACTGTAAATGCCGAATTAGTCTCTAAACTTAGCTTTTTAGTTTGAAAAAGGATGGCCTGTCAAATTTGCGAGCAGTAAAAATGTAATCGATATATTGAACATTAGCGGAGGGCAGAAAGAACGTGAATGAACTTTAAAACTATTATTTTTGTATGAACCGAGCATTCAATGAATTAAGAACGCTTTTACAAAACAAACTAAAAATCAAATAAGTTTCAATTTGACCGTGATTCATCAGGAGCTTTTAGATTAAGTTTTTATGAAAGCAGTCACTGTTATTGATCTAAGACTACATATTGTAATTATATGAAATATGACTATCTGCACTATCATAGATGCTATTACAGACTGAATTTAATCACACACGGCAAATAAAACTATTTGTATATCATTTCAATGCGTGTGTTTAAAATTAATTTATTGTAAATAAGATACTATAATAAAAATTCTATTAAAATTTTCCTGAAATTAACTATACATTGAGAAAACTATGAAAGTTGAATTATAAATGTAATGTCGACCGACGCAAAAATTGCTTAAATTTTCTCAAAATTAACCATTATTATAAATCTCGTTAGCCGTATTTTATAAGATTCTATAAAAACTTAGGGTTATTAATTGCCCAGACTATAAATAAAATAAATTGTAGGCAATTTATGTTTCAAGGAAACCCACTAAAAAGAAAAATAGCTTCAACAAATTAATCACCTGGCTTAATTTATAAGAACGAAAAGGATAAAAATAAAATTTTAAAAATACTGGGAGAAGGGAAAGCTTTGCGCTATTCAAGGTATTTTTATGGGCTTTTAAAATATTTTTAGATAAGCTAAATTGTAAAAGCTCTGTTAGTATAACATAAATAGTGTAAACGATACCTGTATCACATTTCACAGGCTATCACAATCTGTCTGCTATGGGCTGAGACGTTTATTCAGAATTAGGCAGTTAAAAACAATTACGTTACTAATCTAGTGTTCCATGTATTTACTTAATTTGCAAAGCTTATGCGTTAAATGCATTATAAGAAGATTATATATTCGTGCTGAATCTATTTTTCGTATTAATTTTTAGCTTAAGCATTAATCCTTTTCGGATTAAAATTTATTCGAAAGATAACATATCAAAATTGAGTTGTATTTAGACATGTGTATTCTTTATATCCAATTATTTTTCAATAAAATATTATACGTCAAATTGTTGACCGAGATTTTTACTATGTACGTATTATATAATGACAGGATGATATTTTCAAATGTTTTGAAATTTCAATACTTTTTTAAAAATTGTGTCGTTTTTAATTTCACAACACAACACAAAAACATCCCTGATAGAGGACATTTAAGAATAACATCATCCTTTAGAAAAATATGTATACAAAACTGATGAATATAAATTACTAGGCATTCCTACAAAACCATAATATATCACAAAATAAGCCGGAATTTTAAATTTGCCGCCATCTCCTCCCCGCATAATATACAGTATTAAATAGTGAATATTACAAAAAAAAATATTTTGAATTTTTTAAAAACAGAATGATTTTTTACTATTTGTAAGACTTAATCACTTGCGTAATTTAACCTAAATGTTTAATAATGTCAGGAAACTGTCTACTCTGTTTTTTTCATAAAAATGGCGGCAAATATAAAATATATGTTCATTTTGGGACACTCATTACAAGATACCTGTTAAATATAATATCCTGCAGCTATGTATGTCCAGAAAGAAGAAAATATCAATTTTTACAGCTAGGATTTGACTGATCCGAAATAGGATTAGATGAAAATTCTATTTCATCGTACTCACAAAAACAAGCAATATGTGAATTAAATTAATGTGTTTATTTACCTCCGCCAGCAGTTTGGAGATGATTTCTAATGGTTCGCCGGTGATTGACTCATCTTGAAGAGGTGTTCCCATGACGTAGTCGACTAAATTCTGAAACATATAACATTCAAAAGCTGCAATAAATAAGATTTCACACATTTTCTAATGGTGAAATATTGATTTTACATTCGGGCATTTGCGTCATAGCGCTGATTCATCATTCAACTTGTAGATTATTATAGAGCAAGCCTATAGGTCATTAAATTGAGCAAGGTGACCATATTTTTGTTATATTTCTGTATTAATAATCAAATATTAATGGACATATAAATTTTTCAGTAAAATAATTATAGAGAATTACTATTTGCAGATAAATGATAAATCACCATTTTTTCATGCCAAGACAAATATTTCATTCGAATTTAGACTGTACATTAACATTTATATGTTATCAATGTTTATTTATAAGCTAAATATAAACATAATTTCCACATCAAATGGCTAAAAACTAATAACCTTAAATAATAACTCCACATTATATAATTCTTCTTGGAACGTAAGAGACCGTATTTTTTCTATAAATGTACTATAATACCTGTATTATGAAAAACCTCAGAGTTTATTTGAACGAATAATAATTTAAAGACTATTCGTACATGGTTATAAATGTAACGACATAATCATACATTTTGATAATCAGCAATAAAAAACTCTCGAACAACATAGTTAATGATTTTTAAATTATAATAATACAGCCGTCTCAATAATGTAAATATATTTTTCAGTGCCAAATTCTCAAGACTAGTAGATTAATAAAATCATTGATACTATGCTATTTTATTTTGTATACAATATCAAGTGTCTTAAGATAAAACAGAAACTTAGAACGTTAGCATAAACACAAACTAAGATATCATTGAAAATATGAATCTGATAACTATGGTAATAATTTATTTCAACAGATACGGATTTTGTGTAATCCGGAAAACTATTATATAACGTTACAGACCGGTTAGCTACAATCAGGGTCAGATTTGCGTCAGCAGTCCATGGAGACCGTCCGTTAATTTTAAAATAAAATACGAGAGAGAGCTAAAATTTATGATAAGATTGTCTTATAAATACACATATATTTCATTTCCAGAGACATAATTGGAATAAAATAATTGTAAAAAATACAGTACAATAGAGAGTGGGTTTTTTCAATTGATAAATATAGAGCGCTGGGAACCAATTAGGATTTTAAATCTTAGTAATTAATATTATAAAATCCGTTTTTGCGAAATTTTGTAGAAATATGTCAAAAGACAATTAAATTTTTCCAACCTACGCAACATGCCCCTACAATCTGTAGTACAAAACACTGTCTTTGAATGACTAATATAGTACTAGTACATATTTTTAGAATCTTTTTAAGCTGGAGCTGGAGATATGGGAATCGAACCCGTATTTCCGGGGGCAAGACGCGCACGTTAACCTTTTGGCTACTGAGGAAACTCAATTCAATTGTCTAACCTAAATTAACACATTGGTTAGAATTATTCATTTAAAAATAGTGTACATTTAATTTATCTTATTTAATAATTATTTATAATTTAAAAAATCAATTTTGGGGTTTTGACTTTATTGCATGTATTAAGTAATAGAAAATTATGTAAAAGCATCTGATTATAAGATCGGAACTAATCATTACTTAAAGCTCTTTTCCGCATTAAGACATCATCAAATTATTCTTAAATTATCTTAAAAAGACTACGTCTCTTCGTACAATGACATTTTAATTTTAATTATCGGACATTTAAAAGTCTCTACGACAATCGTTAAAACAAACATTAGCTAGAGAATAATATTAGTTTTATATCTAGTTATACAAAGTACTCCTTTCAGTCCATCATCAATATTTAAAATGGTATACACCATCGTATCTACTTATAATTTCATTAAATTAGGAAATATGCTTTACATTCGAGTCCATTTATGATATGTTGGCACATATATGGTTTCTTAGACATTTATGATATGGGTATCAACATTTAGCTTATCGATGGCCATAAGTTGATAGCACGTATCATAAACTTTGTTTAATGGTTCGGTAAGACCAAAGAACCCTATTAAAAAGTATTGGGCTATTAAAGAAAATGAAATACACTTTGGAGTAAAATAATTTTTGTTTTCATTTGAAAAAGTGTATTTTTACAGTTTTTTTTAAGATTTTTTTGTTCTCCTGAAAAATTTAACAGATGTATGATACGTGTTGTTAACTTTTGGCTATCGTTATGCATAATATATGCCCATTGACCATGCGTAAGTATAAAATATACTGGATAAAATGGAAGAGGTATCCTGACATATATTGAAAAATATAAATATCAGCAATAATTTACATTTAAATGATAAATTAAAACACGTATAATTGAGGGTTTAATAATATTTTTTATACCATGTTTGCTCCCAAATTGAATCATACGGATCTACACACAGTGTGAAGATAGCCACTCCGAAAGCGGAGTATATGGATCTCCACAATGTGAAGACGTCTTGACAAATTAAATTTATAAAATAACAAAGAAAATATTGATATTAATACGATGAAAAATATACAATGAGATACTCATAATGCGGTGATTTTTATATCGATTATAGATATACAATAAATATAGATAAACAATATACTATTGATAATAAGTGTTATACATTTTATGTAAATATATGTTTTTAAAAGTTGCAAATAATTCAAAAGCTCACAATTAATATTTTATATTAAAATGGTGAACCAAATCTTTCAGAAAAGGGTGATGGTATATGAGTGATAAAAGAGCTTTTAAAGGTTATAAAATATACAGAACGCAGTGAACCCTTCAAAAGCAAGCGGATTTTAAATGTTTAATTAACTCTCGCCTACCCATTTAAAGATGTTTGAAGCTTAACATAAATATAAACAGTAAAATGTCTATAAAGTAGCTTTGGTTAATTATTCAATATAAACATGAAATACAAATTTTGGTATTAATCGATAAAAAAATAAAGCTCGTCATTGGTGATTTCCTATATACAAACAAAAAAAAACTAAATAAATATAATACGGTACAGTATACAATATTATATAATATTTAGCATGGGCCACAAAGCAATTAAGGCTGGATATAGCTAATCAGAAATATCGAAATGGAAAGCAGCAATAAACAAGTGTTACGTTTAAATAACATATTCACAAATGTTCGTACGCATCTACACAATCAGTAAGTAGCTTAATACGGCATATTTAAATAATAATAAATTCAATAGATATAATAATAGATACATACAATATATTTAATACTTTGATTTTGATAGATTCAGACAACTCCTCAATAATCAAGTATTACACTTTGTAGGACGTCTATGAAAGGGTGACGTACAATAGTCAAATCCATATCCAACCACAATCGAAAACTTGGGCTGGATTGTGGTGTTCGATAAATTTATTGAAAGAAAATAAGACGTGAAAAATCTATGAATTTTTAAATTAAAATAATAAATTGAAATTTTAATTAAAAACGTCAAAAGCAAAACTTTTGAACAGCTATTATGTCGTAATTTTTATTTAACCGAGAGAAACCAAATAAATTACTTGTGAAATGACCATAAGGATGTGTTTCACCTATTATTGTAAAAATAACAACATACGTAATAGCATTATTCAATTTCATATGATTTTAAATAAATATATCAACAGTTGTAATGGTTTTGCCAACCAATTAAAGTAGCCCCTAGTAAAAACAATATGGCGATCGTCTCTTACCTTAAGTTGCTTCAATACGCTTTCTCTTACTCTGCATTGTGAGAAAATTTGACGGTATCTGTAGATGTTTCTCTGAAAAAAAAAAGAAAGACGTAGTCAATATTTTAAATAAAATAACATCATACCATGAAGCTTAAATATACACAGAGCTTTTGAAAGTTTATTTTGAGTTGTACGGAGGCATGTTTTTGAATTTGCTAATTGTCAGTGAATTATATTTGTATTTGTGAGATACTGAGTGATATCGATACGATAATTGTACGAAAATTTACATGGTTTGTTATTTAAAGAGAGAAATTGTGTTGATTCCGTTAAATCGAAACGAGGTAAGCTTGTTGGTGATGATTGAAAGAAAACGTACGCATTGTAAAACTCAATATAGTTTTATTCCTGGTATTGCTTATTATTGATATCGTAAATTTATTTGAATTTACGTATAATAATAATATATTTTGAAAAATCTAACTGATATTGTAGACGCCTGAATGTTATTTTTTAATACCAACGCTTTATTATACTTCAAATTATCAATTAATGTATATTATACACATTCTCAAATTAAAAAATGTTATTTGCGCTATTTGATTTAATAAGCTGCGCATTGAATATAATGCGAATGTATAGAAAAATGAGCCAACCACACAAGAGTATATAATATGTTATATGAAAATTTATTTAGCATATCGTTGAAAGTGGAAATAATCACTGAAATGATTCAGTTATTTAATATAATCGAAGAAGAACGTAATGATTAAAGAGTAGCTATAAAAGCTTTTTTTTTTAAATAAATAATAAATTTATTTGAAAATCTGCGGCCACAAAATATTTTGATTAAAATTTGAATATTTTATCTTACCCACGAAATGAATCTGGTAAAAGTTTTGTTTGAAAAAAGAGTATTTCAAATTGCCCAACGAAGCTTGATCCCAAAAACAGCATCTTATTATAAATGCGGAAAACTACCAAACGTGGAAAATTTTGAAATGTAAAATAATTATTCGAAATTGATGATAAATCAGATTCTATCGAACGTCATCCATCGATGGTGTTAGTTATATATTCAAATCTTTTTAGCTATGAACCATGTACTGGTTTGAATATATTGTTTTTTTACGATATCGAGAACTGCATGTTTTAATTTTTGTAAGAAATCATGGCGCATGACTTTACAATCGGTCACCAAGACAAGAGAATTCTCAAAGAAAACGTTGAAAAAAATTCTGCTAAATTCATCTCTTTACGGGGTACGTGCAATTTTTTTTTACTCGTTATAAATTACCGATTTCCACGTATTTCGAAAACAATGTATTTTTAAAACTTTCAGTCGAATATACCCACAACATACAACGCTTTTATTCTTTTATTCCACTGTCAAATACGCCGAACTCAAAACACTTAACTAAATAAATGGGTACGTGCTTTTAGTTTTATACGTGTTTTCGCCGAATTATTTTTCAGTGAACCAATATATTATTTAGTGTAACTGAACTATTTAATATTGTACCAATAATTCAAAGAATAGTAAAAATAATTTTGAAATACTATCGACTATTGGTGCTCTATCTATCTAAATCGGAAATAAACTTAGAACTGAAAACATTTCTTTTTGTAATGTACTAAAGATAAAATATAACTGATTTTTTTCTTTAAAAGAATAAAGACAATCAAATTTATTTTGTATTTTGTGATTATGTATAAATATTTTGAATGAAATAACCATTTAGCAAACCACTAGAAAGAATCAATTTCAAGAAAATTAAAAACAAAAATAAACGTCGAAAAACATGTTATATGGTTGTTTTATACAAAAAGTATTATTTAATAAAGTATTCTCTTTGAAATTTTGACATATTGGAATAAGTTTAGTTTAGAAATACCCTCCTTATATATAGCACGTAGAACAAAAACTGAGTAATGTAATATATTAAAATTTAGTTTTTTTATTTTTGTATGCCCGCTCAAAAATCCACTCCACGGTGTGAAGATTCTGCTTTCCCAAGTTAAGTATATGATTTTTCGGAAATGTGAAGCCTTTGGGAATCCAGCTTTGCACATTTGGATTTTTAAAAATCCAGGTATGAAATACACATACAAATTATTAAATAGTTTTATGGAAAGTTACATCAGCTATAACACCATGTTAAGGTAAATCATATCATTAGATTTTTACATATTCTGGTACATATTTTGAACCCAAGTCTTCCGATTGACAAGTACGTGTGAGTTAACGACAAATAATATTAGTGATATTATTACAACTTAATTATACACCAAATTTAATTATTTAATTATATACAACTTAATTATACACCTGAAGTAGTACACTTAAAACTTAAAAATAACATTCTTTTGAAAATTCACGATTCCTTCTTTATCATATATATGTAGCCACATGTATAGTTTACTTGTTAAAATATTCAATGTCATTTCATGATCTCACGTACCGCCTCCGCGAGTTTTCACAGTAGAAATTTTTATTTGAAAATTTAAAATAAAGAAAAAATTTTCACACAAATACAAAAAAAATTCCAACAAGCTTTTAGAAATAATTAATGTAAAACGTATTTTATATACCTTTTTAAATAAATTTACTTGCAGAGTGCAAAGAACGTTGAACTATACACTATATATAACATCATTTATATATAATCCATTTTATACTTTTTAATAATGGTTATATCATACATCAGAAATTATTATAGTATAATTTATATTAATATTAAGACTATAATTTAGAGACTTCTAATTCCTCATTTATGAAATAAAATGAGAACTATGGTCAGAAAAAATCAAAAGGCATACACACCTTCTTTAAAAAATATATAATTAGGCTAATAATGTCTTAGAATATTACAATATTTCTTCAAAACATTTCATTTCTTTTTTTTTTTTTAATATGAAATACAAGATTCTGAAAATATTATTTAATAATTATTATGTATCTAAAATAAAAATTAGAATATCAATTAAGTAAACGAATTAACTGTTTAATTTAATATTTTGACTGCTTTTTCATATAGTTTACCACTATATAAATATATATTTACTACGATCACGACCAGGTTTGTTCAGTTGAAATGTTTTCGCTATATGATACTTCGTAAAAAATAATTAATTTATTTATGTTATCCAAAATATTCCTTCGAGAACGAAGTCAGTTTGCCTTAATAATAAATTGTATCATAATTAAATATTGAAAATTATATTTTTATTTCTTATATAAAGTAAATTCATTCATAAAACCCAAATCGAATAACCATTGACGGGTTAGATTATATAACAAATCTTTCGTGCGTTCTGGATTTTTGGCCAATTTTATGCTACGTTGTATTGTATGCCATACAATAGGCATTGATTTCTCCGGTAAATAATTCACGTTCGCACCATTAAAAATCGGTCATACGATCAAAAAATATTTGCCGTGTTCATTATTATTATCATCACGAGAGGTAACGTTTAAAACATCGGCGTCGCGACGCTGGGGCTGGTGGACGGTGGAAAAAACCAAATACTGTTCAAGGTGCCGGGTGACGTCACCAATTTATTATAAATTTTGTTGTCTGGGAAAATAAGCTGAATAAATTATAAACGCGTAATAAAATATTACATACTGTATTGCTTATATCAGAGAAATATGTATAAATAGATGCTAGATTGACGCAACGTATTAAATAGTTTGAAATTAAGTATCGGTATAATGAATTTTATGTAAGTCAGTCAAATTAGTATAGATTGATTGATAAATGTCACTTAAAATAAAATTTATTTACAAGTCACCGAAAGCAACGATTTATTATAATAATATGTGTGTTTACTTTATTCTATTTTCACCATTTTTGTTTATTCTTATCAAGTTAGAATCAATACTTGGTCCGTTATTCTAATCTCCAATAAAATCTTTAGTTACCCAATAAATATTTACTAATAACAAAAAGGCAGATGCTTATGACGGCTATAGAAATACAATGGTATGATTATGTTAGCAACAAGGAGATAAGAAAACAGATCACGCGGTCTCTCATCACTATATGAGTGAAAGTATGACAATGAACCTGGCCACATTCATGTACTGAGCGTGTCTCGAAATCTTGATGTTTTGTCTATGGGAGAAGAAGCAAAGAAAGTTTCAATATTAAACAAGGTGTATCGGCTAGATGCATTGTGCATATTAATAATATATTTACTTTGACAAGGCGACCATATTTTCTACAGGGAGGTATGCGATAGAAAAAAAAATGTAGGTGTATAGTGCTCGAAGATATCATAGTTAGAAAAAGCAATAGTTTTTTCATTAATAATTTGTATATTATTAATATAGTACAAAATGATGTTAATAACCATAACAACACTTTGTTAACAGGAATACGAACTAACCAATGTTCTGTAGAACCCGCAAGTTAGTTGGTTTTTACTAATTAATTTTTGAATTAATATATAATCTTGATGCACATAAGATTTCAATCAAATTTTAGATTCTAGGTGTAAATGAAACTAAATTAAAATGATGAAATGAGTTATGAAATATATTAAACTATTCTTCAATGTTGATGACTACGAGAGTCTTCTGAGAAAAGTAAGAGATTTTCCTCGTGTATGAAAATATTATTTTCAACAAACCATGAAAATATGAGTCAAGAAAAAAAATTGTGAGTTTTATTCATGGCTATGACTCTTACCTGCGTATATATTTCTACTTCAATTCTTATGATTCATTATGAATATGGTGTTGGATCAGTGGTCGCTCGCAGAAATATTTTTGGTAGTTTGCGCGCAAAATATATTCTTTTGTATACATTTGACTCTCGACCTTAATATTTATTACACATATGTGTGATGTAATCATGTCAATATGTAAAATGATAAAGCATTTTAGTGTATAGCTCACCTGATAATTTTAAATTCTAAAAATAGTTCTCAAATATGAGAGATATTTTAGCTATCTACAAACGCGTTAGAAAATCATGTCCTAGTTTGATATATACTACTTTTTTTTTATCGCAAGAAGCCAAGAATTATTGATTTCAATATCTTATTTTGACCATATCCGCTGTAAAAGTGTGAACATGTTGGCTATCTATAGGAGCTTTGAGATTTGAACTCGCAACTCCTGACACCATAGCGCACTGACCTCTCAAATATCTAAAAAAAATATATTTAATTTACAAAATATTACACGCAGTCAATTCATTTGTAACGCAAGCACTCTTGTACTCTCATATGATTATTAAATTTATTTCATTTATTATCTTGTAAACACTATAAATATGTATATCTATAAACAAGCGATTATATATTTTCATTAATTATGCTGCATTTTCTTTGATCTTCTGAACATATCAATAAAACAAGATTATTCAGATTTGCAACGAGCAAAAAGAAAGAAGAAACACAAGATATTCCGTTCCAAGAGACTATTGCGTATTAATTAAGCAAATTCGTAAATCATTTATTACTAAACAAGTTTACATATCAGCTAGTGCAATCGTAACTATAATAATATTATACGGAAAACCATGTTAAGTAAAACTGGAAAGGCATGAAAATGAAATAGGAAAATCTAAAGTTAATAAGCACTGTACAAAATAAAGATCTCTTGATATTAACTTGAAATATAGGATAAACGTCTCTTCAATATATAATACATAATGTTGATGTCTAGTATTCATGCGAATATTGTTACAAAATATGTATATTTATATGAGTATATAGTTCTTTGAATTTCCGTGTTATAGGGTTGTTTAGTAAAATAAAATTACTCTTACGACTCAAATAGAAGTGTAAAAATATCTTCTGAAAATAAACCGATCAATGAAACGTTTAACGTGTACAGAAAGTAGTGCGTAGAAAACTAAGTGACTGCGTGAGAAATGGCTATTAATAAAACTGTTAAGTAACATTGTTATTAATATACCAATATATCTTATAGAGACTTCCAAGCGAAGAGTTTTATGTGTATGTGTTTTTTCGTTTTTTTTTTATAAGAACCGTTACTTTGATTTATCAAGGCTGGCAATATAACCTTAAATCTTGATTTTTTTATAAAAAATAAATAATCTATACACAGTGAAATAATTTAGTGTCTAACGTTAAAGTAGATTAAAAATATTTATATATAATATTAGGTTGTATTTAACATTGAAAATACCAGCCTAGAAACGTAACTTACTATAGTATATATCATAAGCGAAAAAGAATAAATAATCGTGATATTTTTAATACCATTTCCACCAAGACTTTATGCTAGTAAACCATGTATTTTTATCTTCAAATTTACTTTAAACAATTATATCTAAAAATATAATACTGACTTTTGCTTTTGTTTGTAGTTTTTTATGGTGCGACAGTTGGTAATTTTAATTATATATAAAACTCTTTTATCAAGATTAATTTTCAAACTCCAAAACTCGATATTATCCACACTTTGAGCGAACATGGTTAAATGATGTAACTATTTTAGATTTCTATCGATTAAGTTTTATAGATTTCTATCAACTTTGATACTACAGTAGAACCTCGATATAACGGAATGAATTGGCCGAAAGGGTGTTCGTTGAAGCCGAAAGTCCGTTACACAAAAATAGATTTTCCGAATACATTTTTTTATTAAAAAAATTAACGCCTTATTATAAGGTCAGTTATGTTTTAAGAAATGAATCATGTTTCGCTTGTACTTTTGAAGTCTGCTATTCTTTTTATCTTCATCTGCTTTTCATCTTCAAAACAATTTTCTTTGGTTACTTCTTTTCAAGAATTTTTCTATTCAATCCTACAGAAATCACAAACTTTCAACCCATGTCTGTATCTTAATTGTTAAAAAAATTTCAACCATTTTACAAAGTTATGTGAAATTCGTTATATCAAGGTTCGTTATATTCTGGTTCTACTGTACTATTAAGAATATAAATATAACCTCTTTGTAGAGCACTATATGAATAAGTTACCAAGGTAAAATGTAGTGGTGTATAACTACATAACAATAGAGTTTATGCACAGTATACAACGAGGTATTTAAATTCTATAGATTAATTTACTGTTATGTATAATACGATTTTACAAAAATTAAACTATCCATGACACAAAATCAAAGTATCCATGTTAACACTACATTGTCTTAGGGAGAAGTGAGAAGTTTTAAAGTAATTACCTAATTACCATAAAATAAATAAATAATGGGGAAAACTAGAATTTTAAAGGAAGCCAGTCTTTTCGCGTATATGAAAATAATAAAAAAAACAAACGTTACCAAACTAATGCTTCAATTTGTTTGTACAAAGTAAATATTTTCATCACATCAAAGAAGCGGCAAGATTATTACCGGGAAATCTAATTCCAAATGAAATATTAAACGATATAAAATATAAATATAAGTATACTCGTATTTTTTTATATTTAATAATGAAAGAACAGCAACAGATATATAAACAGACTTACTTCAAACAATGCAAAGCTCAGGTTTCTGATATAAAATATGTTATAAAGAATAAATTAATGATAAAGATGTCTTATAAAAGAAAAATTTTCTGCCAAAAATCTCATTTAATTTAATCGTAATTTCTAGAATATTTATAAATTATATTACCACATAAAATTTGCAGTTTCATTGTTTTCCACTGCTCAATATACTTAATCGCTAACGTTAAAACGCATTTACTTATCAATATCTAGCAGATTTCAGAAAGCAAAGACGTTGTTATAATATAATATATTAAAAATATTTTTAACGTTCATTAATATTTTCAAGGGATAGTTTAAATTGTTTTTTTTTTTTTAAGAAAACTGCTTGTCAATAAACTACTTTTGTTGTACATCTGATATATTATTGACACGATGAGTTTTAAATGAGACTAATGGTTCATGATCATGCCATTCGCAACATGATGTGAAAACACTTTGATGCAAAAATATTAACAATTGATAAAATTGTATAAAATACATTAAACTGAACAATATCGGTTTGTGGTCAGCTTGTGAGTAAGTTACCTAAATTTTGTCGCTAATTTATAATATAGCGATATGCGTACATATTAATTTGTTGTCACTCAGGCCGAATACATCAGCACTCAAAGCATCCATTTTTCTACGTATTCTTAAGGCATATTTGTAATAAATAGTGTAAATATTATTCAATTAGATTAGTTGAAAATATATTGCGATAAAATAATACTTTTACATTTTTTTATTATGAAGTATAATAAAATAGGCATAGTGAAGGAAGCACTAAAGAATCATGGTCATATATTGTCCAACCCACATAATACTCGTGGCATAATCACGAGAAAACACATTTTTGTTCAGCAAAAACAAAAAGCCTTTATGTTATGAAACACAATGGTCCAATTAGTATCACGTTTCGATATTATTTATTGGAAAAGATTGTTCACCGGGTTAACAAGATTATATATTATACATGAAACTATTGTGTGTCACAAGTCATTTTCTCTTATTCGATAAACTTGTCAAAATGAACTTAGCACGATTTAGAAAGTAAAAATAAAATATTATATTTCGAGTCATATTTTCACATATATTATATTTAATCATTAAAATAAAAAGTACTATTACGACGCGAAAGTGTATATACTATATTAATAATATATTACACTAATTTTATGAGAGTCAATCGTTTAATTACCGATTGTGTCAATTCTCCATGTAGCATACATACATTGTTATGTAACTAAAATAATCATTTTTATAAATATTATTTCCATCTATATTCTATACATATCATAGAAATATTAGCTTTTCTTTGATTTTAAGCTTAAAATTTATTTATTCAGTATAACATAAAACAAAATAAATATTCCTTAACATTTTTTTATCTGAAAATAACCCTGGGGCTATTATAGTCTGTATTGCGTTTTGTTCCTTAGTAGGAGATCTTGTAATAATACCGTTCATTATACGGTAATAAAGCAAACATTATTGCTATAGATAAATCCAACATTTGTTTAATTTGTACGCGATTATAAAAATGATCCAACATATTTTTGTAAAACATTTAAACAACCGTTGTTTCTCTGAAATTTGACTACATTATAAACATTTCTACTTGGGGTGAAATATGTTAATAACTATCAAAACAACTACCAATTATGTGTTAAATAATTATTGTTGAATGTTGAACATTTTTTTAAAACTTTTTTTCAATATTTTCACCATTCAAAATTATATCTAAAATTCAAAATCACATTGTTTAAAACTAAAAATTTAACTGTAAAATATTGTTTAATTTTCAAATAAAAATAAAATAAATGATTTTCAAAATTTTCATAGCTTAAAGCTTATATAGACTAAACCGGATGAGCCCCGTGTAGAGGCTATTTATGAACAGGCATTTCCAAATATTCCAAACGCCAAAGATTCTACGAAGCTACGCCGGATTCTACGCCACATTTTACTCGCATACAACTTTGATAAATCCGCTACATTGGCCATATTAAACAAGGAGATTAGCGCTAAATATAAGTTTAAACTGATCTATGAATTAATTAAATGGAACCGTATTCAGAAACACTCACTTAAATAAAGTACGTTAACCGCGGTTGGTTAGTGAACTTAACGCGTGTGTTATATTTGAGCATATGGTATTTCGGGCCGATGGGCCAAATGTAGACGAAAATACAAATAGGCACGTTAAATTAATTACGTAACGAAATTCTTGTAATTTTAATGTAAAATATGTATAACATTTTGTAAACCATCTTCATTCTAAGTAAGAAGTACAATGCGGAGACGTTCTTATCTCAGCATATTGTTTTTCATATGGAGGGTTTATAAGTCAATTTATCGATCCATAAACATTCAAACCATAAATTATCACCGTATCAACTCAGTTGCCGTTAACAAAAATGTCAATTGTTGCGATTCAGCTGGGTAACTGGAGATGGATCATATTGGTAATTTGGCAATATCAGCTCAAAATCCACGTGGTTGCCTAGCTTCAGTTGTACTTTGTATTTAAATACGAGGAAAACATTTTGATTTGATGCTTCGTATTCAAAATATTTTGGAAGAAGCCCCATTTTAGGCTAGCTATCTTGTATCTATCTAGCCGCCTAAGTTTATTTCAACGGATGAGAAAAACCTAGAATAGTCATATTGGGCCATAACTGAAGTGATTAAAATCATAAAACCTTTACCATGAATTATTTCTGATTTAAACTTCCCAGCAACTGACTTATTTCGGCAAGCATTCAAGGCATTTGGAAGGTATAGATCTCCACAGTGAATAAATTCGATTCAAAGTATCGTTTTCACGAAGATTAATTATGTATTAAAATATTCACCTATTAGGCATCCATAACCTGCATAGGCATTGAAAATTGAGCGTATATCAATTCAAACGCCGTGGTGATACTATGTATACCCCTAATAGCTATTATTAATACTTTGAAACATCTAAATACACGGCGATTTCTAACAAGAATTAAAATAAAGCGAGTAAAATTAGTAAGAATGTACAATGGAAAGAACTCAACCATAATTATGTATTTTTAATAAAGCTCAGGTCGAGAAATAATCGTATTACTTAGTAATATCCTTTGTGAAAACTTTTGACTGTAGTCCTAAGATGGGTCTGGTATAAATTATATTATGGGCATGAAAAAACGTCGCTTGTGGGAGCTTAACAGCTTTTTGGGATGCAATGAATTATCAATGTTACCACTTGAACACATTTCAATGGCTATTGAATGAAAGAGAACAATAGCAAAGTAGAGCGCGATAGAAATTTAAAAACTTGTCTATTTATCTAAAATATCATTCACACTTACCTTCCATTGAATGGAGTGGAACCATTGATCTCTAGTGTAAGCGTTTTTGGCCTGCAATCATAAGACAAAAGTAATTAGTATACAATAATAAAATTTTAAAGGCAGAAATATTCAGCGAGACAAATTGGTAAAATGATTAATATGAACGTAAGGAAAAATAAATAAGTTTTATTCAATTAACAGATACTGCTCTCATTTTTTTATTTCGAAAGTTTGGGATTAATATTATTATTTTTAATTTTCCTTTTGACACTGAAAGTATTAAAAAGAGTTTACCATCTTGCGGAGAAACACTATAGAGAGAAATATATATAGCATAATAATAAACACTACGTCTCATGATATATATCATATTATTATTTAAAAAAACACTTATAACCGAAATAGGTAACTTGTATAGTGCATACTGTAAGTGTGCGTTTTGCTTGTGTTGCCTGATTGCTAGAATCATATTTAATACAAAAATTCTCTTGTATAACATGGTCATATGGTTACAGAAAAGTCGTGTATTACAAATCCGTGTTATAAGAGGTTTGTGAGTTCATACAAAATTAGGTTATGCGTTCCAAAAAATATCAAAGTTTAATTATATCCTTCATTGGTTCCAATAAACAATACAAACATACACGTTTACGTATCTATTTGAAATAATTCGATAATATATATCACTCATCACGATTATCGCTAACAATCCTATTTATTCGATTGCTTTTTGAGACTCCTTTGTGAGTTTTCATTATCGGAAGACTTTTTGGATTTAACCTCTTAAAACTGCCCAATAAGCAATTGTCTGTTTTAGCGTGTAAATCTTTGTGTATTTCATGATAAAGAGCCAAGCACTTTTGTAATTTCCTTACAAAATTTAAACTTTTTTCCGTTATAGGATTGCTATCTGTAAAATAATGGTCTAATTTATCAGCTAACTTATTTATTGAGTTTAATGTGAAACCTGTGGTTACGTCGCTGCAACTGCTTTCTGAGTATCATGGTAGTTTCATGTAGTATTTCGATTAATTTTTCTTCGTTAAAAGCACGATCCTTCAATATTTGTTCGACATATTCGTTCGTCATCACATAATTCTCCACCAATACTATAAAAAATGTGAATTGTGATTTCATATTCATCTTTTCTTGTTGGAACAACATTTTCTCCAGTGACTACTTCTGGCCACATTTTTTGCCAGCAAGCATTTATAATAAATTGGAATTTTCATTTCATTACGAATCTACCTTATCTAATCTAATGATTGTTTCTTCTAAAACCGTGTTATACAAGAATATCAATCAATATTTATCAACCGTGTTATATCGAAACAGCGTTGTAGAAGTACCGTGTTATACAAGGACCGGGTGCACTGTTACATGAACAATAAAGTGCATTTCGTCTATGAATAAATATGACGTAGGTAACATTCTGACTAATTAAGAAGTTTGAGAAGTTTATGGACTACTAAAATTTTAACCTGTCAAAAAAAGTTCATTTCTGGAGGTAATTTTCACATTGTGGACAACACGTCATAATTATGAGACAGCTATGTTGATATGTTATCTACTTGTCAGTTGAATTGTGTGATTGTATGTTTCAGTTTTGTTGTAAATGGTGTTATTTTTATTAAACATATTGATATTTTATATATAGATAGTCAACAATTTTCAACAAGGTTCCTCTGCTTCCCTCTATTTATACCATAAAAATAATCCACTATGTCTGGATATCCTTGAACATATTACTTTACGTGAAGCAAGTAAACTGACACGGTGAATGACTTCAATAATCTATCTTTTTATAACATTTCTTAGAAGAGAGAAAATTATTGTTCTCAACTATAAATAACTTTTTCTCCATACCTTCTACTTACTATATTACATTCAAGGAAACTCTTCTACGTTATTTTAAATAACGATGATAATATATACAAATGTACTCTCTGTCATGGAGTTTCCCAGTATTAATTAGTAATTTATGACTTAATTATGTCACAACTAAGAAAGACTTATTTTTGTAAAAATAGGTTATTTCTTTCTTAAGAATTTCAAAAGCTATTTCGAGGAGTTATAATTTAAATTTTTGAGCATCAATTTATTGTTAAGTTGTTATTGTTTTGATAGTTTCTTGATAGATAGATACAAATCTCAATTTTGATAGTTACAATATTGTTTGTCGATGATACATGTATTTATAATTTTTTTTTTATTAAATCGAAAATATCTCTCATTAACAAAAACTAGAAGCGAATGGTGATTGGCATATGGGAATGATAAATTAGATTAATTTGTAACTTATATCACAGTTATTTTCCAATAGTTTTCTACAATAGGATTTTAAAATCCAACTGTAAATATATGTTATTGATTTTCTCAACCATATAGTCGCAAAGTTAAGATACCGTGAATTGAGACTAAATTCAAAACAATATTTTGTCAATATGAATTGTAGAAAGCATACGTAAACAGCATTGAAGGTTATTATTTCCTTCGCTCTAATTTGTAAGGTAAACATAATATTAAAATAAGTAGTATTAATATTTTAATAATACAATTTCAGGAGTATCATTACCTTAAATTTCAGTCTCATTCAGTTGAATTTCTAAGCACGTCACAGTATTTATAATAAATAATTTATTCAGCCAAATTTCGATGTTTGTTTACATTCATGAGAAATTTGAATACAAATGACTGAAATAGAATTTAATGAAGCCGGCAAACATTTCATTTCTAAGTTAATTATCAATAAAGCAAACAAATTCTATTGATCGACAATATTATTATATCCCATTGTGAAAAAAAAACAAAAGAAATTGGTCTTTTTTTGCCAATTATAATGTACCATAATAAATAAAGAGATCTAGATTGCTAGATTGTAGTTGCAAAAATCTTCATATTGTGGAAAACCAGAATTTATTTTTGATCTAATAATAAATATTTTCATAAGATATAAGCTTAAAATTTATAAAAACTTGATCCTATCGTTGCATCAATGGTAGTTAAAATTAAGAGAACCATGAATGGGTTTCAAATGTTGTAATGTGTATTTTTTCAAAATAGTTTTGAAAATATTTTTTTTCACAACTCACAATATATTCTAAACATTCGAATATTCGAGTTTGATCAATTGTTAAAATTTATGGGTTTGAGCGGTACTGCTACTAAATTATATTTAAAACTATGTCTTTATTATTAGTCCTGACTTTAAGCTTTATTCCAAATAAAGCTTAAATTTAGACACAATATCTGACATAATTTAAAAATTAATCGCAAAACCGTGAATTTTTTTTTAATCAACTTTTTTAATGATTAAAAGAATCTCAACAGTTAATACTGAGATTTTTTATTTACTAAAACATTAATTTACTTATCTTTGCGTATTTATAAATATGCAATAAATGATAAAAAAACTTGTTTAATTTATACAATCTCCGAAGAGAAATAAGTATTTGGCCAAGTAGATTTTTAATATATGTATATATATCTATAGAGTTTTAATGGTACTTTATTATTTTAAGAGGTATCATATGATTAAATACATACTTGAAAAATATTTTATATCTTATATTTTTAGTTATGGAGTATATATTTAGACGTTGCATTTATAATAGAATATATACAATAAAAATAATAGCTGCTATCCTTGTTAAACTTGAATCTTGAATGAAATTGTTGATGTGTCATCTATAAGTGATACGCGATGAAAGGAAATATATTTTCTCACCTGTAGAAGAAGTGATCCATCCGGGATAACGATCCTCAGGCAGTATTTGTGCTTGATATCCCATCGTGCGATGGAGTAAACTTCTTCCATGGCCGAGTATGCAAGAGGAGTTTCCAAGAAGCCCACGAGCTGCGAACAAAAGAAATCAAAGCGCCATCAGTATTGGTTTCTCTTGCTACAATTTCTGGCAAAGTTTGAATAGCATTTCCTGGCGGTGGAAAAGATACGCAATTTTCATTTTACTGTGTGATATAAATACACCCTAGACAAACACATGAAAATAATTAATAATGAAGATTTCCCTTTGGGAAAACTTTCATAAACAATGTTGAGTATTCAATAAGTAATATGATACATGATCATTTCCTTATTAAAATATATTTCCACGAAAATTATCGATTTGGTAATAGAATATTTACGTGTTTATTATATTGTATTACTTTCATGTATCTTTAATATAATTTAAACCTAATAATGCAGCAATATAGTTAGATGTTGCGGTATTAAATGTGTGCGATACATTAGGATAAGTCATTGTTATACATATAATTAACTAAATAACACAGTTATATTGAGCAATAAAACTAATTGCTTAGCCCCAATTGTATCAACTTATTTGGTACTAGACACTGAATTACGTAAATAAGTAAGTATTTTACCGTAGATTCAGTGATTATATGTTATAAAGTTACACATCTATTTGCCTTAAAATTGCCAAATTACTCAATTTGTCTGCTTGTTTTAAACATATATAACGTTTTACTGAATATAAATTATAACGTCTGTTCTTGGTAGCATTTTAATTGATTGGAATGGAAGCTTTGATATATTTACAACAATAAATTGTCCCAAAGGCGGAGGCCTTACATGTTGCGCTCAGCAAGTTGTTATTCAGTTTTTGTATAGGCAAGTTTAGTTCAAAGTTTGAGTATTGAAAAATTCATATTGACACACCTTTATTCGTCAAAATATTTCAATTGAATGTATGAAATTAGCATACTTAATTTAAATCAATACACGTAATATCAATAATAACAATTTTAGAACATAAAATGCGGTACAATAGAACAACTTTTATTTATGGTTGTGTTGAAGTTGTTCAAATATAATACCCAGAATAAAAATTGTACAAAAATTTACGTATCAAGTCACAAGAAATTGTAAAAATAAAATTACATTACCTAGCCTAGTGAAATATCCGGGGAGTTTTTTTGTATATGGTGAGTGTAATGTAGGAGATTGTTTTGTTACCGTTAAAATACATGTTTTTTTTTCATTAAAATCCAAGTTGGCTAGGACGATAGAAAATTGCGCTGTTTACTGTGTTTTCAATATTGCATGTCAAATATTAATCTCACTTCCATTATATATGCTGAAAATAGACGTGCATAATGTATTGTAGAAACAGAAAAAGGTTTTTAAAAAGCCATTTTCATAAGCAGGGCGCAATGCCCTCTATATAGGTCATTCAAATAACTTGTACGATAATGAGACAGGGATGAAATATTAATAATTTTTCACCCAGTTTCACGGGGAATATAAAATGGAAAGTATTTTTTTACTACTGAAAAATGATTAAAAATGTGACGTCCAAAAGTATGCCACGATAGGTTGCATATATTAAATTATAATAATGCTAATGGATTCATAACAAACTACATATTACCAATAACGCTTAAATTGTTTTGACGTAAATTTATTAACATACGTAGTCATTTTAATATTCTAGATTTTCCTAGAAAATAAGTTTAGTTAATTGGTATGTTTTTAATGAAGAACCAATATCGTATCACTTATAGGGTATTAATTTTGTCACCATATTCGACGAAATCAGTAAAAGAGGCTTTATATAATATATGGATGGTTATATGGAATGGAAGCGCTTCCAGATACCATTTAATTAAAGGTTTTACAATAAGGCATAATAGACATTAAAATAATGATGTTAATTAAAATAGTAAAAATATATATTATGATACTATTATATTTACATAGACTCGTCTTGGTGACATAATGATTAGCCAGCATGAAGCCACTTTTAAAAGCTCATAAGATACGTGATTACGTTAGACACAGTTGATTTGTGATTTGCTCAGACCTATTTAATAAATTCGATTTTGTTGATATCAACCATTATTGTCTTCATTTTCATTCAGAATATGCACTTAAAATACACTATGTTATATGCTTCATGTGTATATATATTATAAGTGCATGTATACAGTACGTGAATGCTTATCTTGCAATGTTTAGTAAATTCTGCCCAAATAAATTCTCAAAAATCAAAATAAAAGATGATATGTCATTATACTCGTATATTTTTTAACAAAAATTTGAGCATCAGCTTTTAAATATAAAACAGAACAGAATAATAAATACTACGGGCTTTCTTTTATTATTTTTTATTATGGAAACTGTTTAAGTAAAATCTTATTCAAGATATTTTTGTAAGTAACTCTGTGAATTTTCCAAAAAGATAGGAACATTTTAGATTCATATTAATTTCATTAAACCGGACAAATTTTAAAGCAAATCGTAATGGTTTAATAGTATTATTATACATTAACAGATCTGAGAAAGGTATCATTTCATATCACAAAACGATATATTATAATATTATGTATTATTATTAAAATATTAAAATGAGCTCGTACATATAAACAAATATATTATACAATTGTATGTCGTCATACTAGTAGTCAATTTGCGTCATGAAATCGATGAATACTTTCATTAAAAATGAATGATAATGACATTTTTCAATACAAATTACTAAATTATTTTAATTAATTCTCCACTGATAATGTTTTTAAACTCGAGACCGTTTGGAATTCGTAAACGTTCGTAAAAAATAAAATCCAGTGTTTCAAACAACGGTTTCTATGGAAGTATATTTAAAACAATTTTGAGTTACTTAACATAACTATTTATTTTCATTCTTCTTCAAAATGAATTTATAAATATATTTTCGTATTAAATGTATCGTATTTTTTGCACAAATGAATTGATTTTTTAAGCTTACAAAAGAATATCATAATTTATTTATTTTTAAATATTTGATAAAGTTAAACAGTTATTCATTTACTAATTTCGTTTGAAGTTAAAATATCTTAATCAAATAGATAACTGACATTAGCTAGTAGCTCTACCGTGAAATGTGACTATATATTTCGCGAATTAATCGGCCATACATAGATAATCTCATTGATCTAATATTGAATACAGTTGTAAATTTAAAAAAAAACTGTAAATTTCCAAACTCTCCATGAACTCTTCTCCCTACAATTTTGGTAAATTGGAATAAGTTCACTTTGGAACCCTCATTTAATAACTGGTTAAGGAATATTATTAATTACCAGGAACACGGAACCGTGAACCACTGGTTTCAATCTCGTAGCTGCATTAAAACCTACAATTTTAGGTTTGTATTTATATGTAAAATATTGATTGTGTTCTAATTATCGGTTGAAAGTTGTAAATATTTGTTTCGATACATATTGATAATTTCCAAGTCCATATCTTACACCAAAAATGATGATTACGCTTTTTTATTTCTTTTCATTTATACAATAGGAAAAATACAATAGGCATTAAAAAAAAGAGTGATATTTTTTAAACGGAATAACTTTGATAAAAAAGACTTCGAATATAATAGACAAAATATCCGTAAAGAATTAAATGTGACAACATTGGAAAATGGTAGGAACAATTTGTTTAATGAACGACATCCAGACAGATTTAGAAGTTCTTGAGTTTTGTAGGACAATACACAATAATATTGGAAAAGAAGTAGACGAAGAAAATGTTTTGCTGGTGTTAGAAGTAAATAAAGGTGACCCCGAGTATCATATCATGATTAAAAGCTAAATAGCAGGTGAAGTTATAGTCTTGGAAGATGATCATGAAAGAAAAGGTAGTGAGAAAGAAGAAACAACAAATAAAAAAAAAAAAAACAGCAATAAGACTGCATTTCAACCATTTACTGACATAATATATTGACTATTCATCAGATAACGAAATGTAATAATATATTTTTTTAAATGCATTCGGAAAACTCACAAAACCCCTCACCCGCACTAGTCCGTTATATCGAGGTTCTACTGTACTCGTTAAATACTGTCAAAAAATGATTTGCTTGAAAAAAAATCCCATGCGTGAGTAACGTGAGTCCCAAAATATTCTATTCGCAAACAAATTGTTTAACTGCGGCGTGGCGCGTGTACGCAAAAATAGACCTAACTTATATATATACCGTGAACTTATATTTGTAAAATTATTCATTATCACAATTAAAGTAACATGTAAATTTTCTCATGCATTCGAACAACGCGAAGCAAGGTGAAGTCTTATGTAAATTGTAGTTGATTTTGTTTTATTACCAGACTTGTACGTTTGACGTCACATTGCTAGAATTACTTCTAAACAATGATATACGTTATCGGCATTTCATAATAATTGCACGGAAACACAATGTTATTATATCACATATAATAAAATACAAGTTTGAGACCGTTTTAATTATGTATCCGATAAATATAGAAGTATTTTAGAAATGAAATTTTATTTATTTTTTACATGTTGTAACAATACAAATTACAAGTTTAATACGGTAACAACACGGTATACATATAGTTATGACGAAAATATCAAAAAAATATTAAAATATAACAAAAGAATGAAGAAATATTGACAACAAATATATATATGTATATATACAGAAGGAAAAAGAGAGTGTCTACCAAGTAAGTTAGGCAAATCCTATTCTGATAATGTGTATAATAGCATCCATCTAAGCTCGCTCTCACCTAGGTGGAAGATATCAATATCCGAGGCAATCTCGTTCACTATCACTATTGCTCTCCACATTGGCATTTACTGGCAAGATAGTCCTGTATTTAGGAATGAAACACAGCTGATGTTCTCGATCTCGATGTTCAATATTGTAGTTAATTTAATTGTATTTTTTCAACGATAGTTAACGATAAATATTTTTAAAATTTAACGTTCTTAATTCTAATATTAATGTAATACGTTTAGAAGATAAATCCACAAGCAATCGGTATTATTGTGGTGTTACAAATGAGCAATGCACCGTAATGGCGTTGGAGTAGATGTGAATATCCGGGATGAAAGGAAGCAGTGTCGCGGTCGTATTGGTTTTCCGGTTTTCCTTGCTTATCTAGGACTTAACGCTTTCCGCCACATTGAGAGATAAGAAAGCTATTCTAATGATAGCCAAAATTCTGTACTTTGGTAAAACGTAGATATCTGTAATTTTTATCGCTTTCTTGGATAGTATGATATATTATGAATAAGAATGTTTAGTAATATTTACTATTTCTTTACATAGAATGTATATGCAGTATCTTCTTTTATGATCATTTCCCAAGATTAATTCACTGAAGCATGAAATTCTTCCACTTTTCTGTTTTCACCGATACCAAACTTTTCCTATAACTACATAATTTCATCAAAATATTTCAAATACTACTGGAGATTATAACACAGCTTTTAAAAATTAACTAGGTTATTAATATTTTCGACTGATGGTGCTTGATGGAAATTGATTTTAAATTATAAAATATATAAATACTAGTATGTTATATGTTCGCTCACCGCCCACATATAATGTAGCCTGAAGATG
>JAGVSQ010000469.1:0-39164 GCA_022683975.1 Rhyacophila evoluta | reverse complement strand
ACCAGTTTTAAATAATTTAGAATTTAAAATCAAATTCCATCAAGCACCATCAGTCGAAAATATTAATTCTTCAATTTCATTTTTTTAGTCATTACTCTTTAATATTGAATTTTTTCGTAACATAAATTCACCCCTAAATTAGATTTGGTTGTGATAAAAAAAGTACAAAACACATGTAGATGACTATAGCGCAGTCAACTGCAAACCATTATTTTTTAGTTAATATTGCGTGCACGTGAAGGAAAGTGTAAGAGGAAATCTAATTTAAAAACTCACAATAATTAAAATTTATAATTGTATGCGTTGCCTTTTATATTACTTAGCACATAAATTTCGATGGCTGTTTTTACTTTCGTGAAATATTTTGTTCCGGTGAAAGAAGTCTTATTGCCCGAGTATAATTTAGATGTTGGCTCGATAGAAATAATGTAATTTTTAATATTTTTTTAAAATTCTTAAGCATTAAAACACATTACATTTGTTTTTATTTTTGTGCGCTATTTTTAACGTATACACATACATGATTTATACGTCTGTAAAATGGTTGCCTTTTATTAATTTAAAATTATAAACATATTTAAAAAAGATGTTGTCAAAGCTTTACTGGCACAATTTCACCTGTGTAAAGGATCATATTTTTTTAATATTGGGTTTTTTTATATACGCCACACGTTTGTCAAAAGATATTGTTTTATGGCAAACACTCTGACATAAGTATATTTGCTAAGCACATACACGTTATGCTAGAGCTACAATGAGAATAAGTGAAATATTATTTCTAAATTCTAGATGTTTTAAATATGGTTGATTGTGATTGATGATTCGTTAACATGCGCGCGTTGGTGTTGAAAGTCACGGATTCAAAACTTTCAGCTTTAAAAGTATTTTTTCTAATCGACTATGTAAGACTGTACGTCCAAAGGGGTGAGCGATTAGATGACGATCATTTTTGATGGAAAACCATCTGTCAAAATATGTATTTACTTTGAAATATTAATTAAAAATTACCGGGAAATATACTCCATATTTGGACTAGACATGATTATAAGAAAAGTTCAAAAAGTATATTATGTGTGAGTGTATCGCAGTTAATAGAAAGATGCTTTACGTAATATTTTTAATTTTGTCTAAAATCTATAAAAATATTTAGTGAAACACAACTTAATTTTGTCACATTTTAAAATCCCAAAAAGATCACTATATTTTATAGTAACACAGCAAGCAGTCATTTACAATTATTATGAAAAGAAAAAATGCTTGACTTAATGTGATAATTGCCTAGTTTTCGATTTTTATACATATTTATGCCAGTGAAAATACATATAATGTGTAGATATTCACTGATTAATAGAGAATTTAAATGGTTGCAAATAGTTATCATTAAGTTTGTCTTAATTTTAATGTCCCTCAGACCTACCCACTGTAATATTTGAACGTATAAAAAATAGTTATGTCCGAAATAAATAAACTAAAATAAACCTGATTCTCATCATATTTAATAGTGGAAGAAGACAGTAAAACAAGTAACATATCATTCCTTTGACGCCAATTCGCCCCTTCTGCATTATAGGTTTGTATGCCTCTGCATCAAAACAAAGTCATATGATTGTATCCTTCATTTCTTTTTCAATTAACTTGCCAGGATTTTGTTTCTTTGTTTTTCATTTCAATGTCTTTGAGAGGACAATGGGAAAGCTTTAGTCAAGCCTTTGTACTGTAGGATTCAGTTGTGACTCACAAAACAATAATACAATATAAAAAAATAAACACATTGTTAAATGGAATATAGTGTTATGTTCATCTTATAATGAACAGGCTATCTAACGTGAACTAACACTCTACTTAAAACAAAACACATTTTAAAAGAAAATATTATATGTATAATAATTAATATATTGTTGCAAAATATTAACATTTTACTAATGCAATCTGTAAAAATACGTTTGTTAAGTATAATATTAGAACGCAAAAAATCGGTATTGGCTTAAATTTAATAGTATTTATCCAAAAGACTATATACGAATACCTGGGATTACATTTATCTTTCGAGAATTCGAATAATAAATGCATATTTTGAACTAAATACCATATCCGCTCCAAAATTGGAGTGAACGTACTTCGATAGTGTGAAGATGATCACTCCAAAAAATAAATTATATTGATCTCTACACTGCCAACACTTATATCGACATACCCTTTTTTTGAGAATTGTTTTTCAGCCAGTCCATCAACCCGTCATCATCAGTCCTGCATTTTAGGAAGTTTACAACCCAAGAGTTGTGGATATCGAACCCGCAATATCCGGCTTGGCATTTTCACTTCTGTGCTGTCAGGGTCTCCTCCATAGTTTAAAAATAACTCTTTCAGTAACCTACTTGAAAAAACTTGTCAATTACTATTAATTATTATGTATAAATTTATCATACGAATTTAATTGAATTACTCGTGTTAAATCATTGTTACCAAAGTCGTTTATATATGATATATATTAATAATTTGACACCTAGTTACATAACATATAAATAAATATGAATAAAAGATATTTTAAGAAATACAGGAAGTCTACCAAAAGCTTACATTATTGCCTACTTTCTCTTGTCGTGGGAATATATTATTATATATTATAATTACATTTTCACGTCATAAAGGTATACATTTATAGATTCTATTTAAAAATCGTCATCATGAAGTACCTTTTTTGACATTATTTGTGATGCATATTTAGAATGTATTGTTACAAAGCAATCAATGCCACTCTCCAGTAACAGAGAGGTATGTGCTCATGCTTTGGTGTCGAAAGTTGGTGGTGCAAATCTTACTGCTTTTGACGTTTTTTAATGCAACAGTACAGAACTGAACACGAAATGAATTAAAAAATTACCTGTCAACTAGTCCTCGTAAAAAATATGCCTGAAAAAATCTTCATTTTCGCGGAAATCAACATATTTTCTATCTCGAGTGGACATTTTTATGTTGTGGAGATAGTAACAAAAATTATTTTGAATAGTTAACCTTTTTCATCCAAATAATCCAAGAAATAATAAATCGATGAATAAATCCACGAGACGAATTTAAATATAGAAAGCTTTTACAGTTACGTCACTGCAGCTACTCTTCCAAATTTTTATCAATAATTTGCTATTCATATCCGTACGGTCTAGCCGGAAATGGCCAATCATCGCAAAACTATTATTGGCCGTGATACTATTTTAAAATTGGAATGGAACGAGGGCAGAATAATATTTTCAAACGATTGCCTTGTACTAGTTGCTAGTGGGTGGATGCAGTCGGATAGGATCTCATTAGCCGATTGAATTTGAAAGCGCGCGTGCCACCGCCGACCGCGGAACGAATGTACCTGTTAAGGAAAAGCTCGTAATAATATGACAGATGGAAATATTATATAATAAAAACGAGAACCAAAGAAAATATTACTTACTTATTCTACTTACGGCATGCATTTCTGAATATACATATTTTCCTGTGCCAAATATACCAATTATTCAGATTAGTTGACTTTTCAAATCTTATCAACAATATATATGTATAATATATCATGAATGTCTGGTTATAATATTATATATATGTTGACGAGCCTAAGGCGGATAAGTAACATGTTCTGCTAGTTATTATATTTAAAAAATATTAATAATCTTTAATACCAGTCAAAATGTATATTATCTGACGTAAGCACTTCTAGCACTGGGATCCATTTTTATACCGTGTTCCCTCTAAAAGTGAAGCATAGGGGTCTACACAGTGTAGAAACATCCGCTCTGAATCTCCGCAATTTAAGTACATGTCTAGTCTAGCCATGCGTTTTTGGATTTACTAAAGTTCGGCAGATGTGGGAATCGAACCCGTATTTTCCGAATGTGAGGCGCGTATGACAGACGCGACAAACTAAACTAATTTAAAGAATTCTAAAATTACCCAATAATACACATGTTGATTTGTATGGCATTCGTAATATACGAAATTCGTATGATGTGCAAGTAATACAGCTCTATGATGGATTCACAATATTCACCGAATTGAAATAATGTTTTTAAAGCTCGGATATGTGTGTATATTAATTTGAGCATAGCACGGGTTAAGTTAGATTATAATTAACGCCGTACTTGGCTTTTCATTAAAGTTTCCCGAGACGTTTATTGTATAATTATAAGTTTTTAAATACAAACATGGGACGTAAACTTAATAGTATTTAATATTTTTTTACATAATTAAAATTATTTGAAAATGATACCAATTTAATATATACTGATTAAAAACGGTTATAAGTACTGCTTTTTACGGTTATCAATCGGTATTTAAAAATATGATTCTTTAATACGACCCATTCCAATAATCAGCGATCATTATTTAAGTATTTGATTTAAAACAGTTTTTTCAGGTTGTTTTTGTTATCATGCGATATATTATATTCTACTTGCAAAGTATTCCTTCTTTTTGTATATCCGTATTTAAAGACATACTGTATTTTGTGTATTGAGTGTATTTTCACAGAGAAAATGGGATAGCTTGCTAATAGTAAGATAAGCCGCAAATAGCAAAGTCAGAAAATGTAAACGTTTTTTTTGATATTCATTTAGTATTTTTTAAACATTTTTGTTGCTAGATTCAATAAAAACATGTAAATATATATATATATGTGATTGAATCAGTAGTTATATTAGAGTCCACATGTTATTTATTTATATGTATTCAAATCCATGTTACAGTGTATCAATGTCAACAAACTGCGAAGGCAACATGACGAGTGTCAAAGACTACGTTTTGTTATGTTATTATTTATATATATTTTTTAATTTACTAAGAATGCGCAATTGTTTTAGACGTTCATTCACACAATTTGATATTCTTTAGATTCCTTTATAATCAATCAAAATTATAAGAATACAAAGTATGTACAGATTACCAAAATTTGAAGTGGAAATAGTAAAATACGCAATAAAAATAAATCTCGTATTCTGAAATGGGGAATAGACAAATTTTAAGATTGTTAAATTTATTTGTTAGTATGGATAATATTACTAAGGGTCTATATTTATTATCCTAGTGTCAAATTTGTTAGATTAGAAATTCAGATCAGAAGTAAGAGCCGACTGAGAAAAGCTTTTTATTTCATATTAATTTAATGATGGCGTATTGTGATAACGTTAAATATACATGAATGAACAAAATTTTAAACTTATTTAAATGTAAATAAACACAATAAAATTGTCATTTATTTTTATTATAGCGTATTAAATAATAGTACATGTATATGCAGCCATTATATATTTTCAAATATTTCCAGCACCAATTTTATCAATTTTTGTACATTTTCTTTTAACGCAATAATGTACGTCGGCCAAAACGTATTCATCCCTAATTTAAAAGATATTTCCAGCCCCGTGAGCCGTGCGCTCTTTGTGGCGCTAGAAGCGCTAGGATAACGTTCTGCGCGCGGATTACCTAACTCATCTTTTGTCTTCGCATCCTTTGGACGGACAAAGCGAACACTGAGCCACCAGCTCGCCTATCGCTGGAGGCGTCCGTGTCCGTCTCACAGCAAACCCACCGCTGCGGTCTTTCTTGATGTACATACGTTTGCACGGGAGCAGCTGCTGTGTTTTGATCGAGGATGATAACGAGTGAAACGTGGGAAAAAAACACAATTTTACGTATATTTGAACTTAACATAAATTGCACGCGTATTTATTTTATTCAAAAGCTAATCATAATCGTACGCAACATTACACAGACGTTCTTATTTGGTTCTTGTATCCCAGACTTAAATCATTATAATTTTTAGTTTATAGTAGTAAATTTCTTAACTAATTTATAAGCGCCTCCTAATATATAATGTTTTCAATATCAACATGAAACGCCAATTAAATAAAATACTTTTTCACAATCTCTCCTTTTACAAACGTATAAAATGTATTATTAATTAAACTGACAGTAACTTCTGTTATACATGTTAGATTCATATATAATTGTAAAGTATTATTATTTTAATTCTATATCCCCTTTGAAGTAACTATCAGAATTATAAATAATATCATTTTCGTGTCATAAATGTGGACATATTTTAATACATTTTATATGCACAATGGAAAAAAAACATGGTTTGTATATTTCTCTAATATTATTCCGGCTTTAAACCATTTTGCTATCTCTTTCTGTAGCTACTCAATTTCATCGAATTTTTCATAATACTGATTAAAATACGTATTTTTTCGCTGCTATTAATCCTTCGTGGAAATGTATGAAAGTAATTTATATATTTCATATCTAATTGTATAGTAATCCAGTTAGATAGCTTAGACATTTTAGTAGTAAAAATTATATTAATATAATATATATTTTATTTAACACTCGATAAATTCCAGCTATTATCATAAAAATACGAGCAGTAAAAACTTTACATAAAAAAATCATAGTCTGTTAAAATGAAATGGTATTAGGATATAAAATAATAATTTTACATTCTTTTTCCATTGATATATTACGTTCGCATTTATTAAGTTTACAAATGTTACATATTATTTACTATGTATATCTTAACCTTTCAAATGCCATTTTCCTGTCATATTTTGAAGTGAAATATTATTTCTTCAGATTTGCTTTCAAATAAATTCAGGCACTTGAAACTTTTTTGGAAAATTGTTTTCATAATAGATTAAATTCTTTGTTCCTTCAAGTTTAAGTTTTTTCCTTTCGATGGAAAGAAGGCTTAAATATTTTTCTGGATTACAATGTTCTACCCGGTGATTGCAAAAAAATACATTTTACCATTTAGGTAAGAAGAAATACTTCTGTTAACAAAATTATAAATGAATATTATCGGATTTTTAAAACAATTTATACTATCGAACTGTTTAAAATAAATACCAGTTTTTACTCATTTTATAGAAAAATATTCCTTGCATCGTAGTAGTTGTAATTATTTTTTCATAACTGAATACCTACGAATCTAATCTATTGAACTTTATTATTTTTTTTTAAATTATATGAAGAGAATATGGGTCTGTACAACGTAAAGCCAATTACTCAACCCTATTGTATATGTAGATTTTTTAATCTTTCGATTCTTAAAAAAATGAAGTAACTGTAGCCAAGCTCGCAACCTCACCTCTCGGTAATGAGTGAGAACAAAATTGCTTTTTTTATGTTTTACTTATATACGGATAATAAAAATTATTGGAAAAAACTCTTGGACAATATGTTAAATATAAAAAAAAGATTCAATATTTAAATCTAATATTAGTGGCAATAACCTCATATATAAAATATATTTTATAAACTGCTTTCAAAATTCGCCCACAAATAAATTAGATATAGTTACGACAGACAAATTAAATAAAACATTTTTGAACACGTGTATTTTTTAAAGTGGTTTTGAAGTCACCCTGTGTATATGCAAACGCGGCCCGGAAAAGCCTTGATAATAAGGCAAGTGCTTTTTAAATGTCAATTTTTCACATTTAAGACATGTTGTCGGACAGACGAGGAATATTTTTCCTTACTTATTATTGCAAGTCTTAACTCCCCTATGCTTAAAGCTATATTCGTGACATTTTAACACGGGACGGATAATTTATTAGTTCAGTTGCGCTCAATGCCTGTTCAAGCGGGTTCAAATTATTTTCAGTTTATTGTTTGATCTTATCAAGCCAAAGGCACGAGTTAAAAGTTGTAGTAATTTTTCACTTCCATGTACATACGCGGGTACATATTTTTTTGCTGTTTCAATCAAGTTTTACTGTCGAGAAGATTTTTAAGTGTATAATTTTAAATATTATTATCATATTACAAATTTAATTACAATACATTTAGTCATGGCATGCACAACTAATCTTTTATTTTATTTAATATATGTAAGTTTTTACAGGAATTTCCTGTCATTCAGTAGAAATAATTTTATTATCAATGCATTGTAAACATGATCAGCTGTAATCAAAGTATTACAGAGTAAATTTATTATCGGTTAACCATCTATAATAATTATAATTATATCTGAAGTAGATATATATGTACAACTATATGTAGTTTGATCATATGTAGCATACGATATATTTATATTGTCATTTTATTTGTTTAATATTAGTAGTCTCCCCGATTAGCGAATACGGGTTCGATCCTCCATCTGTCGTATTTAAAAAAATCTAAAAATCGAGGACTGGATGCCCATTGGGTTGAGTAATTGTTTGACAAACAATTCTCGTGACAGAAAATCTTTCAAAACGTCTTCACCCTGTGTAAATCTATATGCTCCACTTTGGGAGCGAACATAGTATATAAAAAAAATATAAGTATAAATTTATACTGGTGATAATCAGTAAAATATCAAAACAGATCATTTGTTGTTTACTCATTTTTCAATGACGGCTAAATTTCTCACACACTGATCACTTAACAGGCAAATTCGTGATGCTATTTCTACCATCCCATATGCCGTTTGCGGTATTGTGACCCTTAATTGCTAATAAGAGCACATACCATATCTGATGGAGGTGTAAACAAACTAATAGGAAGGCATAACAATAATAGGGGCTGGTTTTTGCGCCGTCCCACCCCCGCCGCTTTGAGCATTCATACTCGTGTCACCCTCGATGGGTACGTGGCTTACCGTCCCCTTGGGTTACGCTCGGGCTAATGTCAAAGCTAACCTTATTAGAGGAATTTTGACAGAATACTTCTTTCGGGGAAACATTTGACGAATTGGTTTTTTTAAGTGACTTCTGCCATCTGTTAAGTATTTTCTCCCTTGCTTTATATATTTTTATTACGCAGTAGGCTTTTACATCATCTTAAAAATAAAGGCTCTTATAGTGATATATCTTATTATTTATATCGAAACATAAATTTTGTTTTATAAAAACAAACCTTTTCAAATTATAGTGCCTAAAATAGGATATTATACAATAATATTAAATATGTTATTAAAAAAACGAAATGGCTAAGAATATCATAAAAAGCAGGTAACTTTATTAGAGAGTTCATTAATTCACTATAAAATAATAGATGAATAGGCAAAATGTGATTATGTTACATTTTCTATGTTTAGTATAACTTTCATAATGTGGATTATTTATTTTTAAGTTTACTTTTAGTACATGAATATCTATAATATGGCGATGTCAGTTTCGGAAATGATAATATTATACATGCGGATTCCCGCAAAATGAAGAATTGGGTTACAATTACGTACAACTGGGTATTTTCTAAATGGAAAAGGTTACTTCATACCAAATAGAGACGTCTTTTCAAGTTTGATAAATAAAAGTTTCATCATAAAACAAAAAGCTTTCATCGTAAGACATGTAATTGATTTATTGATATACTCGTATATGACTATCCAGTACATAATAAATCAAAGCCATACATCTTCTTATGCAAGTCTATCAGCACCTAACTCGCATTGTATTTATTTGACATATAAACAATAAGCATTAAAATTATATGTTACGTTATTGTATTAATTAAAAGTATTTTTTAATTATTTACATGTTATTGTTAAGCACTGAGAATATTTATTCTGTATTCTCAACTGTAAAAATATTCCCTATATTTTTTTTTGTGCGAGTGAATCGGATTCATCTTTTTAAAATTCAATCGTATAGTATAAACACAGTTTTTTTTCTCAAATGTAGGCATTATTTTGAAATTTGCATAGTGCTTCGTTTAAATGTTTTGCGTAGCGTGTAAACAATGTATGCGAAATAAATCAACCGTCGCCTGTCACAAATGATCCCGTTCCAGAATAACACTCTGTAAAATAGAGCATTGTTTCGCCGAACGCTTTTATATTATTGTTTGTGTTCTACTTGCAATTGCTGTAAATCCAGGAAACGCTCAAAAGTGAAAAATCAGATTTGAATATCCACGCGATGATTGCATTTAAAAGTATAAAAAAGCTTTTAAAAACATCAAAAATTGCTCATAATATTATCGATAGAATAATAATTAAACATATCATCCAAAACTTACTAAACTTATTGAAAACATACAAATTTTTAGCAGAGTATGCATTAAATCTTTTTCAGTTTTGTATGTAGCAGGTACTCGTGTACAAAATTATGTAAAACAGGGCCATTTGCACATTTAGATATGCCTCACAATAGCGTAAAGTGAGAAATAAACTGTCAAAACACATCTAATACAATTTTTAATTGAATTATTTTCTATGTCATATCAAATAATGAAAACTAATTTATGTATTCTTTGCTGTTGCAAATAATTATATGTTCAAACACCTGGCTGAGATTTGCCTGTAAGGTACCTTTTTTGTTTTTATCGTGTTCGAACTGAAAATTAAACATATGAATCTTCAAAAAATGGCTTTATGTTTGCTTACGAGAGTTGGTTGTCCATATTTGTTTGCTTAATATTTTTTCTTAACAATTAAATATATTATCGTTTTACTGTCGTTATTGAATACCAGAATACTAAGCCACAAAACACAGTGAAAAATGAAATAATGTATTTGTCTAGTATCTAACACTTTCCAGTACCTTTGTAATTAATATAACTATATATAAAATTCATTCAACTATAAAAAGTGTGGATTTATATTATTTCAAAACATAAAATAAGAAGAGGCAGAATACAAGATTATATTTATCGATAACGGCATTCTTTATGTATCAAAAAGATCCTGTAAAAAATAACGATCAAAGTTCTTGAAATAATTCACTGAAACAATAGTCAAAAATGTAATATTTATACTTGTAATAATAGTAAGTAGATTGTTAGATAAAGGCAGCTGGAACTTTAATCCGGAAGCTTGCGGCAGTAAGACTTATTTCACTGCAACAATGGATTTATTATACTCTGTCGCGCAATGGCAACGGCCTTTCAGTATTTCTTCAATATAACAAAAATACTACCTTAAGTTTTATCGTAACTATTCTTAAAACAATATAAATAATGATTTATATGCAATATATTATTAATATATTTATGCAAACTGTTGCTACTATTTTTTGATAGACCACCATTTTACAAAATGTACGTAATTAAATTAAGCTTTAATTGTACAGATGAATCTGTGACACTATTAGAGTAATAATAAAAGCGTATAAAAAGAAACCACGATTTTATATAATTATAACTTAACCCCGTGCATTTCCACAAAACATCTTTACGCCAATTTTATTGAAACAAATCCACAGCATAATATTTATTTCTAAATGAAATACCGTCTATTTAAATAAGTCATGCATTTTAATGACAATTTCAATTCGTTTGGTTGTTAGTTGTGTTTTTGGTTAGTTGGGTGTGACTTTGGTGACTTTGACTTAATGTAATGTATCATTATAATAATGAAATAATAAAATTCATTAATTAGTTAAATATTGTTTACATAAAATAGATTCACCGCATAGAAACTAAGATTTCTTTTAAGCGAGGTTCGTGAATACGCATAGCGAACAGTAAATGGTATCCTTCGTTATATTATATGTAACGAATATATTAATTTATGTTTAATTATTTTTGTAACCAGAAAACTCTGACACATTCAATAATACGAATATTCAAAAATTTTCAGTGTTTTACTCAGCGTAATTATATATTACCCAACCGGAAAAAAATACACAAAAGGGAGTTACGTTTGAAGCACCAAACTCTTTACCTAACAAAAACCCATATATTCTTGAAATTACTGAGCGTTGTTATACAAGAAAACTCCATTTTACCTTCCGCACAGACCGTTTCTCTCAAATTTACTTTTTATGGTTTTATTACCTAAGTCAAGCAGTGTTATTTTTCCAGAGGAATTAAGTAGTATAAAACGTTTCCATTTCGATGTTAGATGAGTCGCGTGCTTTATTCACGGTTCTTCTACACGTGATCTTGTTTACAAGGCGATCCGCAGGAAGTAACCTTTTAATGAAATTTCTTTTATGGTATCATCTATCTTTTTAAACTTTATAATAAATTACACATGTATTTGTATATATTATATTATTATAGTCAAATAAATTATAAACTTGAATGGTTTACAATTGACGCACCGCTTATAATTTTATTATGTTTAAAACAGTGGTAAATCCTGACATAAATGTACTGAACAGATTTTTGTTCTATTGTAATATAAAATGTGTTTTTTTTACTTATATTTTTTGATGATTACGTTATGAAGACGTGGATAATATATATTTTCTATTTGATATGAACAAATGTTTGTCATTTGATCTTTAACTGTACAAGACATACTCGTTCATTTATACGTCACATATTATTCATACATATTCGATATTATTTTATTTAAGGTATTGGAATTGTATCGCTCACCATAAGTCGGTCTTCAAAAGGCGTACCTTTACTATTGTTTTATTTACGACCAGTAGTGAAAAGGTGGCGTTGACACAGACACCGAGCAATTGGACTGTTTACACGTGCTTTAAATGTCTTTATTACGTACACCCATATAACATATAAAGAAGAAATTGTCTCCCATATCTGACACTATTAACATTTGCATAAACATTTTGTCACTTTAACACCAATTTATTTAATGAAAACAAATTACAAGTAAACGTTATTACTTACCTGTTTTCCCAGAAGATCAATTAATTTATATATTATCTATTTTTTATATATTTCTAGAATAAAATACTTCATAACCCGTATAACAATTAAACATTTGTTACTATTAAGTGAGTGTGTCAATGATATCATTAAACACATTTGTTTTGTTCAAGAATCAGTTGCTATCATAACAAACAAGTAATATAAATATGATCGAATTAAAAGAAGAATGGAAAAGTCACTATTTCGTCCATTTAATACTACATTATTAAAACATTCGACCAAAAACCTTTAAAATCTATAATTATTATTAAATTCTCTTTTGAGTATTTATAAACCAGTGCGATCAGCCACTGATTAAAATACAAACTTAATTGGATTAAATTGTACAAATAATAAGTTTTAGACGGAACTCAGTAATACATCTTGAACCCTATATATGAGCACAATCTATGCTTTCGTCTGTTATAAAATTGCTGACAGGAAAAAAATATGTTTATATTTTATCATTTACTTTTTATTAAAAATACTTTAGCCTAATATTTTTTTTTTACAAAAACTTTCAAACGAAAATTATAGGCATAAGGTTTCTATACTTTAAAAGACCGCTATATTGAAGATAAGAATGGATCTTTATGCACAATGCCATTTATAGGTAACCCCACATTGCATTATAAGTCAATTTATTTAAATTGATTATGTTGATATGAGTAAAGTTTAAGAGTGTATCTGAATAGAAATCATATGAATAATCTAAAGTTTATCGTAATTCGTAAATGATTTATTTTAATGCTATAAACTTTAATCTTACGGAGACCGGGAAAGAAAAGTTTTCGAAATCGCGTTACTCTTTAAACTTTTCACAAACTGACAAATTATTGCTTTTCTACGACTAGATTGTTTTCGAAAAATCAGATTTATTTATGAGACAAAGCGAATATTCGGCATCCACTATCCTCCACGGCGTCCGATCAAATAGTTTCAACAAA
Organism: Rhyacophila evoluta; assembly: GCA_022683975.1. Lineage (NCBI taxonomy): Eukaryota > Metazoa > Arthropoda > Insecta > Trichoptera > Rhyacophilidae > Rhyacophila > Rhyacophila evoluta. The sequence continues at coordinate 25,650 of JAGVSQ010000469.1, read as the reverse complement.
AATAGAAGGATTCGTTGCAAACATTTTTTGAGGAAATATATCACATTAAATCACAATACTGTATTATTATATTGTCAAATGAAAAACATATGCAATACGTTTGAATATAAATATCCGTATATCAAATATATTGTTTTGAATTGATATTATATTTAATGTCCTACAATACTTAAACTATCACATTAAATGACTGAAAAAACTATATTATTGTAAACGGTTTGCGCTCATTTTATGGAAAACTTTTAATATCAAAATCATAAAGCTTATTTTAATGTTATGAAGTAACAATATTATTTATTATATTTCGTTACTTTACGTTACTGATACACATAATACTATTTCCCGTTATGTACTATTTTCTCATTTGAAATATTTACCATATGTTTGCGATAAGTGATAATAATAAATGTTGAAGTTGCGCTGTGGTTATGGTTTAGTGTGACACAGGTATATTGTTAAGTGTGATTAATGATTATACTCGTGTATAGTTAAGATAGCTTAAAGGGTATATCCACAACGAATATCATCACTATGGTAGTGGTACTCACAAATATTTGCTAACTTGTACACGGATAAAGACACTGCATTATGTGGAATTACTCACTTATAATTTTAAGTCTTTTTAGATAATAATATATAGATGCAAGATGAAATAGCTACACATATAAAAGGAGGATGATATTAACCTTGGATATAATTGATTGTTAAGGTTATTAACACATTTTATAGATGCCATGTTATGCACGTGCCATAGTTGGCAACAACCGCCACCGACCGCCCCCTATTTTATCCCCTGGGAGACAAACGGCCTCACGCTTCTCTTATTTGTTTATTTTAAGGAACAACCAGCTGGGATTGTTTATTGGACGTGCCTTACAAGACACCATTTCTCCAAAACAACACACACATATGCACATACAATACACACACAGAAGAAATCATTCTTTTGTACCCCCCCCTCGCCCACTTCACAATTCCTAACACCTTTTTCCAGAGTTTGTTTTTCTATTTTTTTTCTTCTTCCGAATCCCGCAACACCCGGCATCGTATATCATAGCCCGATTGCCGTATACGTTTCTGACAGCTTTCTCCGCGAAAGTACCTACTATTTGCCTTAGAATCCTTCCGTTTCGTTTGCTACGTTTTTTTCTGACGAAATAAAAACACACACCATCCTCGCGTGCGAGGATTTAATGTGGCGCATTTGTTTGACTTCCTAATACGGACGCACCGTAATTGATGTCAATTATTTTTTGACGCAGGTAAATTTACATGAAAAAATATTTGAGGGATATATTTTAAAAACAATCTCTACCACCAAGCAAAAAACTCAGACGCTTTAACAATTATGATAAATTTAAACTCCTACCAAGTAACTGCTAAGGAGTCTCCACGACAGCGTAGAGGTCAGCGTGGTGCCTAGCAATCCGGAAAACGCGGGTATGATTCCCTATCTGTCGGATTTAAAAAAATCCAAAAATGCAGGACTGGATGCCCATTTGGTTGAGCAGCCGTATGATAAACAAAAAATAATCTATCAATACGTCTTCATATTGCGGAAATCTATATACTCCACTTTTGGAGTGGATTCTTCCCACTGTATAGATCCATATACTCCACTTTGGGAGCAACCATGGTATCAATAAAAAAAAAGTTAAGTTCATTTAATACAAATCGAGACCATGATCTCAAATACCATTATTTCACCCATGCTATATTATGTTAACATACTGATCCAAGTTATACTTACATCTCAAATTACTTTCAAGTCAGTTCTTTTAGTTTCTTTAGTGACTCTAGTCATGTTTAAAATGACGTCATAACTAAGTGGTTTTTTTAAAAATATATTAAAACTAATTATAGATAATAAACAAAACAAAAAAAAACAGGAATTCGGTCCATCACATCAATCCAAACTAAGGCTATATATCTTGGGATATGTCTAAACAAAGATTTAAAAGTTTTTCTTTATTAAGTTTTGTCTCAGAGCAATAATAATAATTTAGCATTGTTTTTTTTAAACTTATTATCCATAAAGTGAATTAATCATGACTGGCTAGTTATTATTAGGGTATACGAGTATGTAAATAAACTTTTCATTTATGTATTTTATATTTTAACTTAGAACCTGTTTACAATATTATTATATTATGAACTATATAAAAAAAAACCTTGATATAGTGTGTTTTAATTTACAACAAGAACTTACAGTTTTGCAATAGTCGATAGTATGAAATTATACAAGTGTGTCAATGAATATAACTATTACCATGTTATTTTTCGGTTTACAGATGCGTTATTAGTGTGAAGTTATTGCATATAGTGGAGATTTTTTTTTTATTAAAGTAAGTTTGTTTTTGATCAAGTATTTCACTTCATTTATAAATAGTATTTGGTGTTGAACCTTCAAACGATGATAAATAAAAATAACTAGTTTATTTTCATTATTCGTTCGGGCTTTAAAGTGTGGTTGTTATTAAGGCGTACAGTTATTTTTCTTTAGAATCTTTCATTTTGTAGAGTCGTAATACTAACATGCATTTTACAGTTACTTTTAATTTTGTTTACTTAGGTTTGCTTTGTGGATATCGAAAATAGTTTACTGTTTAACACTAAGTATAAATCACTTAATGAGGTTTGTTCAAATCACCCACGTCGTTTTGGTTAATTTAAGACCCCTTTAAAAAATTCATTTATTACTTTGACTGGGAGATAGATTAAATAACTAGAATATTTAAATTAGATATGACAAAATATACAATATTGATGCACTGAAAAAAATTAACAATTGGCCGTGTTTCAGTTTTCGTCATATATATATTGTGTTTGCTTTCAGTCTCATGCGTCGTGACGACGGAACAGTCATTATTTATTTACCATTATATACTTTAGATGCGGATCATTCAATATTTTATTAAAATAATAATTTATCTGTTGCATTTTATGAGTTTTTATTATTAAATTTATATACTATAACTGTTTTTTAACCTTTTCTTAAAACGTACTTAACTTTGAAAGCTCTGTCATTTTCACGTTTGTGATATTACTGTAGCAAATAAACCGTTAGACTTAGACTATAATGTAAAAACGTATCTCAAAAAAATTGGTTTGTCTACAGAGTTATTATTTACTTTACTTACTGGGCATTTTATTTTATATTTGTAAAACTGTTTACTTGCGATCTTTGCTATAGAAAAACGTGCAGATTAAAATATCTATGTATATAAGATTAAATCAAAAACGATTTTTGTTTGGTTTAATTAAATCATCTTGTATTGTAAAAACAACACTCGAGAAAACAGTACTCTAGAATGAAAGCTGCCTGCCAAACTATTAAACCGTCACATCTACCCAATTTAGATATATTACCCAGATTGGGAAAACAAATCACTGACAGCAAAAACGCTCGAGACGCCGAGAGAAGATGAAAACGGGCGTCGGATGCGACGCAAGTACAAGACAAGTGTGCTTGTTTATAATCAGATGACGTAAATTACAAGTTGTTTCTGCGTGGAGGCACTATGTTACGTTCTCAGTCAAATCATCTAAGTGTTGCGTAAATTTCTCGAGCCGTGACAATGACATTTCGTATTTTGTTTCATGACGTTTTGGAAGGGAAGCTAATTGACAGAGGGTTTCTCAGTTAGGGATACTTATTAATGTTTTGATTTTGAATTCTATTTTGCAGCTAAACTAACTTTCAAATTAGTGTAATGAAGTAAATTGCTTAGTTCTACTGCTAACTATTGTTTACAGAATTTTAATTGATGGTGAAAGCTCGATACTTAAGCCATTATTTATTGTTTGGGGCTTCAAAGTTTTGAGAATTAGAAATTGTATCATAGTAATGAACTATTTTAATTAAATTTTAATATATATTCTGGGTATTTATGTATACATATTGGATATTTACTTTTGATTTCAATAATGTGATGTATAATAATTTAAATTTGATCAGAAAATTCCATACTTGTAGTTCAACCTGTCCAGTTCGTTCATGTGTAAAAATAACAATCACATGAATTCAAATTATTAGTAATCATTTCGTACTGACGCTGATTTCATGCTGATTTATAATCGTTTCACAAAAATGTGAGCGTACATTTTTATTACATCGCGTATATTTTTAGTACATTTACTTGAAACTATCTTGCACACCACTTACTAAAAATTTTCGCTCAGCATTTTATGAGAGTTCACATACCTATGCAATTTTATTTAATAACTCTTAAAAAAATCAAAAAAAAATCGTGCACAATATGGATTTAATTTTAAATAATATTAACATAATAAACAATACCGTTACTAACACAAACAGCCAAGAGTCAAAATTTAATAGTAACATTACATGTATATGTATTAGTATTCGCATTACTTAAACGTGATCGTTTTGTAGGACTTGATTGAAACCAAAATTGTTGCCTCATTTACATTTTACGTATAAAGCCGGCGTTACGATACCAGAGCGCCGGTGCCAAAGCGGTGGTAACAGAGGTGCCAAATAGCCATACATAGGTGAGTGAGCAAGTTCGGCAGCGCGACAATACGTTGTCGTCATAAAAATTTTCTCACTCACCTATTTATAGCTATTTTTCAACTTTTTTCCGTCGTTTTGCCGCCGTCGCTCTGTCGCCGCTGTATCTATCGTGCGCGTGGCCTAATACAACAAAAATATATCAATATCAATAAGCAGTAATATTGAAACGAGTAGTGCAACATCGACTCGTAAAAGTGTTAAGAATACTAATGAATTTGTTTATATTATTTTCCTTTAAGACCATACAGTTTGCAATGTGAAATAGTGAGATTATACATTAGAAATATTTAAAGGATTACAAACTTTCAAAGTCAGGGGAGTCAAAAAGTAGATTGATGATTAAAATTATTATGAATTTCAGTGCTGGAATACGTGCCGGAGATGTACTGAAAATGAGGATAGCTAAATGTTTAATACAATTGATAATTAAAGTAATTTACAACAAATTTAGTCAATACAAGATTCGTATATATAGATTTTGTATATCTGTTGTTCGGATAAACTCTCGAGTCTTCGAGATATTTCCCCCTTGCTTCTCTGTCGCCTAATTTATCTGCTCCAATCTGCTTCTTAAACGTAGAAAAGTTAAGCCGCATGGCTAGACATAAAAATAAGTGGAAGTCATCACCATTCTTTAACTTTGTTTCACCCGGAATTCAACCAACAGAAATGACTCCGGTGTTATTTACATTATTGAAGTATTTTTTATTTAAAAAAATGTAGGTATGTACTAAGAGCAATCTTCCGTAAAATGAGAGAAACTTTTACATCTATTAAAAATGCCAATTTTTACAAAATAATGTAACATTTTGATGGTGGAATATATATTTTCAAAATGAAATACAATTATTAGCACAATTGATAACGACGTTAATTTAAGTAAGTTTTCTGCGTTACATAATAACGAATTAGTTATAGGACTCTACTAAAATCGTTAAAAAAAGCAAATCAGATTATAATCGTGTTGATTTAACGTATTGTAGAAAGATTATAATGACATAATATTAAACGTCACCCATTTTTGTTGTTCATTAATGAATTTCTTAAAATTTTAAAACAATATTTGAGATTAAATAGTTTCGTATTTATTACTAATTACCTCAGGGACAAATTCAAAATATGAACAACTGTTTCAACTAATTTAATATCCAAAACTTGATACTCTTTCTATAATATAATTATTTTCTGTCAACAATATTTTTTTCTTATTTCTATGAATTAAGCTAATTTTCCATTTTTCCATTTCATTTTTTTCTTCAACAATTAAAAGTAAGCTATTTATTTAATCTAGGATTAGGTAAAGTAAGGTAAACATACCACTACTATGGCTTGGTCAGTGTGTATTTTTCAAAATTGTAATATTGTTGTTAGCAATAATATTTCAAATTCTTTGAAAAATATGACATTAAATATATAAAGAAATAGTTATATAACGTCAGTTTCAATCGTTTTCTGATACATTTCTATCAGCATCTTTTGAATAAAATAATACAAAAATATGTTGTACAGTCGTGGAATAGATTTGTCAAATTTCTTGTTTCACCGGATACTACTATTATAAAGCCATTTACTTTTTGTGTCGAGCAATTTTGCTAAGGAGATGGCGTCCTTACCCCATCCACCTCACATTATCGGGCGTTTAGGATATTGCTTAATCCGTGAAATGTCATTGATGTCATTTTACTAAAATTTTGAAAACATAACGAAAATATGGCCTTTAAAATGTCGATTTAATTATTTTGAATGCATCGTTTCATGATGTACATTTATTAATACTTTGCTAATATAATTTTAATAGAATAGTACCGCTATGAATACTGTGTAATATAATAGAAAATAATGTTTTTCTTAGTTAATGATTTTCGTCTTCTTTGGTGAGGTTTTTGTGTGGGAGTCTAGATAAAACAATAGTTACATATTTCCCTCCACGATAACGCAATATTTATGTGAGCCCACCATGCATCTATTAAGGAATGTCTTACATACGTTTAAATAAACTGTGGGATTCAATATTACAAATATATAATACAAAAACAGAAAGTCTCAAAGTTGTTTTATTTTATAACCGAGAATATATTCGCGTATCATTTCTTCAGTAGAACATAAGTTTGGGTGACTTGATGGTATTTTTCATATATTGCTCAATGTTAAATGTTAACTGTATAAATAAGTCATCCATCAACGTATCTAGAAAAGAGTAAAAAAAGGGAGATGCACGCGGATTTACGAAAGGCAGTTTTCTAAGTCTCCTACTTGCAGTTATCACTGAGCGTGTATCACTTTATATTTAACGAAAAAAGCTTGCAAGTAAAACGTTCCAGGGAAACTCTCTATCGATTTAAGCACCCTTAGTAAACATTATATTACTTAAAAGCAAAAAAAAGGATTTTAATGTCATCGTGATAGTATTTTAGCTTGATAAATTCATATAAAAAATTTAACAGAAAAGACTCGATAACATATTTCTTATTTGGGCACCTCGTTAAAACATTCTTTGTTCGAAATAAATATTATTATTTACAGTAATGAATTATTTCAGTGTGAGATAAGTCTACCAAAATTTGTTTCATTACCAAGCAAGCCTCGCAATTTTTGTAATCTCTTAAAGTAAACACGGAGTTGACTAAGCTCTTTTGGTTTATGGCTGGGTTTGGGCGCGCTTGTTTCAGATTTGGAAAGCTCCTTGTACTTGAATATAGGTGCATACATAATAGGCAAAGTAATTTTAATCGTCTAAGTAAAAAGCTATTAGCAGTGGCGTCTCAAATTAGCTTGATTATTCTCATTTTTTATTTTATATCTATTTTTTACCATGGAAGCTTCAAATGTACATATCCTAACGGTACGAAGATGACCACTCCAACAAATAGAATATAAAAAATTATCTATTTTAAGTTGTCAAAACTTTTTTTTAAGACAATTAGGTATCAGTCAATTACTCAACCTATTCCAGTCCTGTTATATAATTAAAACTTGTATATCGTAAATCATTGAATTTATAAATTACTTACATCGCTACTATAAAATAATACATTATAGCTACTATTATATATATAATTAAACTGCTTACAGTGAAATAGTTGCAAACATGTACCAGTGATTGTGTAAATTTCATATTTCTCAAAATACACATGCATTATTTGAATCCACGGCAATCATCTAACTAATACAACAAGCCTAAAATAGCTAATAATCAATACTCAAAATTGGTTCTGTCGAATATCGTTATTACTCTCTAAACTTCAGACAGCAAGTTACATTCTACTTGAATCTAAGTGATTTGTACACAATATTTTTGTATGATTATTTATAAACAAATACAATATATCGATAGACAAAGTTATGTTTACGTATTTCTTTACTATTATAGTAAATAAAATAACTTGATATTCTACTCTGCTAAGTAATATTGGGGATGTATGCTTTGTATTGATTCAGTATCATATTTTATAAACAACCTTCAAACTTTGCTTTTCTTTCGCTTAACGTGTGTAAGGTAAGAAGCGATATTCTATTTCAAAAGAATAAATCTGTAATGTGTGCTTTTCCATCTTGGATGCATCATATTTCTTTGTGGAAAGGTTATGGTTTTTTTAACAAATTTATTTTATTATTTTTATATGGTTGCAATGAGACAAATCAAGTATTTGGCTCTACAAAACTGTTGCCTTATTAATATATTATATTAAAATATAATTTTAATGACAATAATCATTTTTATTTCTTTTACTACAATCACCTTTCTTAAATATTAGCATATCGCTCACAAAACAAAACCCCGTATAACACACAGCACAAATTTTACAATATATGAAAATACTCTTTCATTACTACAATTATACCAAAGTCAATAAATATCTGACGTTACTATTAAATTAGCTAATATTTTTAATTTTTGGCATTTAAAAAATACGGAATTTGTTTTAATGATATTGAGTATAGATTCTGTGTAACTGTAGAAAGTGTTTTTGTTGGTGTGTGGTATATGAGGTATTGCTTTGTCACGAGCAATATGTATATTCAAAATAATTGTGTGAGACAAAATTCATACGATATTTGATTAAGTAAACGGATATTTTTTTAAAATTTAATATAAAATTACTAAGATTTTATACAAATTAATATAGAGAGAGTTACACTGGATTTTATTTCTTTATCCACGTTGAAACATTTTCATTTGCAGATTGTTTCTAGGAGGACTCCTGTTGGTTTATTTTTTGTGTTTCTAACCCCACACCGTGCGCCCATTTCTTAGGAATACTGACTAACTGTTATTCAGGACTTTAGTTTCAACTCTTATGTTGAATTTACAGCCGAAAGATTTATTTTCATTCTTACTCCTGGCAAGTGGGGGTAACTCTAGACAAACTTACATTTGTAGGCAATTTACTTTGAGACTTCCCATTCACGTGGAGGGGACTATTTGTTTTCATTAAGAAATCCTCCTCGCTAAAGCTTCATTATATAAAACTGCGAGCGTTTGATTGAAATGATTTTGCAAGTGCAAGCTACATTGTCGCAAATTCTACAAGATTTTGTTCAGTGATAATTTGACAAAAAGGTTTAAGAAAGCAACCATGTCCATGAATCATGGCTATATTTTGCTTTTTCGTATATACATATTAACTATACCATAAATATGAATGAGCATAAAACTTAATGTACAAATTATCGTATAATATTTTTAAAATTAATTTTTAAAACTATCAGTTAACACTGTTATTGATTCGGTACAACTTCCTTCTTACAAAATCTTCTGAAATGCGTTCGATTGAAAAAAAATACAAAATCTGATTGTACACATCCGCAGGTTTGTATAACGTCTTTCTGGTTGCAGCTTAGATAACTGCAAAAGCTTTCTTACTTGGGGGGCACTTAAAGCTCACGAGCAGAAGCTTTAAGCTCAGTCAACTTGGAGATAACTTGTGTGACAATTTCAAGACTTCTTTGGCGAATACCAATCTACTTACGATTTCTAATAGTACGTTGCTGCCATGTAATAAAAAGAAAGAATATGATTCTGTGTAAATGTATTCACAATATAATTTAATTTATTGATTCTTTTATCAACTATTTATGTTATTTCTTCTTTCAAATAACCATAACATAACATGATTAAACATATTCATTACTCATCATAACTAATTTCATTTTATTTATCTACTATTTTTTTCTCCATATATTTTCCCTACTGATTTTTTCTCATTATTATAACTGCACATCTATTTTTTTAGTAAATTATTACAATATTTTTGAAAGCTTTGGGATATTATCAAACTTTATCATGTAATATGATAATATTGTATTTTTTTAAATAGATGAAAACAAACCGTTCTAATAGAAATATCATTTTTTCCTTTTCCGTCGTGATGTTGGCCATAAATGTGTACATTGTGTATCATTAAAAATAATCATTTCTGATGAAATATTCTTAATATTCAATTTGTATTGTATACAACAAGTATTGTTAGATACCGATGTTGCATGTTATATTCTGTTTACTCGCCTATTTAACTTAAATCATTCCATTACGCTGTTGATAGTTGCAATGTTCAAATTATAAATTCTATTCATATACTGGCATCCTATTTATAATAATGAAAAAGAATCAATAATAAAACTATAGCAAAACTTACATATTTAGAATAATGATACTTATCAAGTTCTTCCATAATATTCGTGTCTTTATGTTTATACTCGGCTGCATTGCTTCTTCTGTGTTAACTCGCTTCGTTTCGGCGCGTAATATGTGAAGAAAGCTTTGTTGATAAAGTGACAATATAAAGAGGCCGCGTAGCTTCGCGATAAGTTTTAATGAAACCGGAAGATTGCTTGTGTATTTCCCCCTTGCACTGTGAAACAATAGTAGTCCAAACTTTAATTCGTTTAATGGTAAAATAAAGATATGGTCCAATTATCCACTAAAGTATATTGTTAGGGGTAATTTAATGAAGAGATATCACCACCAGTATACTTACGAAATAACTAAAAGTCAAAGTAATCTATTGTCTATTGTTTATATTGTTTCAAAGTAAGCTATAACAACATAAAATTCTAAATTGAAATGAGTTGGTATTAACTATAATTTCTACATTTTATAATCGCTTACTAATTGATAGCTGTTATTAAGAAATAATACTAAAATACAACAATCTATGCATGTACTATATTATAATCAATAACCATCGTTTTATTAAAATATAAATAATCAACTAATAAAGCTTTACCAAAATACATACTCATTGATCTATTACATAATAAAAAGTATTAAGTAGATTCTTCTTCTCTTACTTTATGTTTATTCTTAAAAGAGCGTATATAAACTACGCGGTGCCTCTTTCAATTCCTGTCGTTTGCCGATATTTTCATATCTTTAGTCGGAATAGCTTTCCGTAACTTCGCCAAATATATATCACATATATCATAGTGATACTTTAGTAAGTAAAAATTGATCAGATTGAGAATATTTATAATTTTATGAAAATATTTTTTTATCAATATATTATTTTTGGATGTGATGAAGACTTCGGGGTATATAATTACAGTTTTTGACACAAAAATTTATTATGCAGTGCATAAAAATTAGGTTGTTCAATTAAAATGCTGCAAAATTAAATGTTATTTTGATATTGTTTTCGCTTCAGTTGTCTATGTGACAATTAACATCACAAAGTCCACTGGCTTAAATTTATTACAAGCCAATTTATATATTGTAAAACGTAATTTTGTAACCTGAAGTGGTTACGTAGTAAAGGAAATAAGCCTGTTGCCACATTGTTTTATTTATTAAAATCCATTATCACATTAAAGTAAAATGTGCGTACAAGAGCGTTTGGCGCAAAATGTTTCTATTTTCAATAAAGTCCTCGAAATCTTACGATCTATACTATCAATTCACACGTATGAGATGAGACATGAAATTCATATTGATTTATGCAAATAACAATTGTTTTTAAAATTCTGTGATAATTATCAGATATTTAAAAATCTACTTTGTATTCGAGTCGAATATGTAGATTGAGGTTTTTGATTCCAGATGTCAAAATAATAATCCGAATCTACCGGATGCAACAGTGAAATAAGCGTAGCCTTAATACTGCCCCTATTTTGTGCTTCGTTTGGTGACCAATGTCAGTTCGTCCCTCGTCATTTTGTAGAGATTCAAGAAACTGATACTGAGACCAGAAAGACGCAATAATTCAAATGACATTATCATGACGTCACCTAAATGTTTACCTCCGTAGCCCCTTCTCACCCTAAGACGTCTCACGTGACGGCCTTAAGATTCATTCACATCACATATCATATTATAAATTAAACTTAAATTATTATTATTATAAATCAAATAGAGTATAACCATATTATACAAAATTGTTTCTTTTTTAATAAACATACTAAAGACATAAAATATTTTAAATTAGTATATAAATAGTCGTGTAGTTACTACCAATTTATTTTGATACTATGAAAATGTTACAATTATTCACTATTGTATTTATTTTTTATTATTTTTTTTGCACGTTAATTAATCAAGACCGTGTCATGTTATCAAGCAGAGACATCATGTCATATGCATCAAGCGGCATCATGTAAGGGGTGGCAAACATAACGAAATCAATACAGCCGTTCCAAACGAATGAACCATGTGGGGGTACAAGATTATCAAAAGAGGTAGCGATATTTTTTAATTACGCAACCTACTATATTCTAAAGCAAAAATTACGTACAAAAAATTCTGGACGAATGTACGAAAGTATAAAAAACCTAGGCGTGAGACCTAAAAATCGAGATACCAGAATTTTTAGAAATAAGTGAAAAATATTTTCGACGTGCGAGTGGGACTGCATTTTAAAGACTTGCATCATACTGAGAAAATCTACCCTAAAATAAATGAACGTTTTTGAAAAAAAAATAATGATACATAATACAAAATTTGATAAATATTACTTTAAGTTATAACGCACGACATTTTATGACATAAACGCCACTTTTGTGATTAATGTAGTTTTGTAAATAATTAGTTAAAACTACTAATACGGCTTTTGTACGTAACTCTAAGCTTAGTCTGTATTCAACGTTGTTAAAAAAGACAACGTTCATTTTTAATATTTTCTGTATTATAGTATATTTAATGAGTTATTATATTTTAATACTGTTGGTTATATAATTAATCTATCTTTAGATAAACTTAGTGGTATAAATAGCAGCGCAAATCTAACTGACTTCGAAGCTTGTTCTTTCGCTCCCAACAAGATTCGCAATCCGTTCAAAGTTTGCGGTTTAAACGGTACTTTAGCCGAGGGTTACAACGCCGCAAAATCTTCACCTTAAGACCGCAAGATATCGGCGCCATAAGATGCTTCGAGTTGGGCGTCGCGACGCCATACTGAAGCTCACAGCCACAGGCTTGTTAGAAGGAGGAAAGCTCAGAGCGAGGGGATCACGTCGCTTGCGCCGATTAACGAGACTGCCCATACATTATTTGGGGTAATCGAGGCCATTGGAATGAATATCAGTGGTGTTACCCGTTCACAATTGGATAGCACTAACCAAACCCGTATTGTCATTTTTCGTAGCAACATTTAAAAATGTAATATATAAAATATTATTGAACTTATAAAGTAAAATTTATATATACAATTCATGTTTTTATTCATGCAAAATTGAGTAAGTCTTAAATATAATGTTGATAAACGTAAATTAATTTGAATATCATTTGTAAATGTATTGTAATTTGTATACTTAGTAAAAAATGATTCTATAACCCACTGTTCCCGTCATTTAGACGCGTGAGCACTGAACTTCATTGCTGCCTAATGAGGCTTGTAGAGAATTTATTATTGGACAAAATTCACAAATAATTAACGGAACGTCTTCAAAAGCATAAATTATTTATGGCCATGATTTTGTTAGTGTTTATAGCAAGCGTTAACGCCGTAACCCATAAAATAGGTATCCAACGTAAAATTTTGATTGCAAATTATACCTTTCGTCCGTACTAAAATTAATAACACTATTATCATATAAACCACGAACCGTCATTTAAGCATACCTTGTCACCCATACCGTATACACTATAAAACAATGGCAGTTCAGATTTTACTCCAAGGGGATGGGAAGACTAGACTTTACTAGTAAGGGAGGGTCCATGGCCATCCCTTTAAAACAGGATACGATCTATGCATTCTTTAATTAATATTGTGTGTATAAAATAATAAAACTTCGATGTTTAATGCTACTGAATTTCTTAATTATTACAATAAACTAACTGACATATTTTGAAAATTATATCTACTGTTAGCCATTAACATGTCACATTTATGTTGTGACAGTAAACTGTTTAATTTCCAGACGAAATAATGAACTAATAAAATAAAATGAAACTGTGAACACTGGTCGTGATATAAATTTACAAACCGAATATTTATTGCACCGTTACTGTCTTATTAAACTAAACAAAAGTAGATAATCTTGTCTACTAGAGCTATTACTATTTTTTATTTTTACACAATTATTATGTAATATAAAAGATTAAAAATCTGTTTTTACCAATAAGACATAACAATTCTATCCATCGATATAATTGTTTCAATTGATTTCATTAAAAAACGAATTAATACGGCAGTTATACATAAGGATCATTTTTGAAAAGGTTTTACCTCAATACACCAATCAATTCCCTGAAGTCCTTGAATTACAAATTATCATTAACCTCTTGTATAATTTTTTTGTGTTATTTATTTTATATATTTTTTATTCGTTTCACGGAATCCGCCTTCCTGATTCGTTCGATTTTTTTAGTAAAAATAGTATTCATAATGTACTTCAAAGCCGATGTGTATTATAATAGTGTACTTATTTTATGTGTAGTTATTGTTATATAATAGATATAAATACAAGTATTTAGCAACACCGGTAGTTGAGAGGCAAGCGTATGTGCTTCCAAACTGGGGATTGCTGGTTTTCTTATCCCACATTTATAGGATATCAAAAAATCCAAAATATAGTTCTAGATTTCCAATAGGCTGAGCAATTGGCTGAATTTTTTGTAAAAAAAACTGGCAAAAATAAATCTATAAACATCATTTCAAGAGAGATCATCTTTATCCTATTATGATCCCCAAGCCCCATTTTCGGAGCGTTCATTAAAAAAATAAATATTGAGGAGACTTAAAGTTTTGGTTGGCTGTTTTTCGTGCGTGCTATAAAGTGGTGTGTCTAAGTATCCCATTGAGTATATCTCTATAGTGGACGATCCAAGACGGGTGAATTGACGGGGAGGACATGCGAGAAGGGGTTTCATATGAGGGTGGACTGCCGATGAAATCTTTACGCGGTGTCAGGCTCCGGGTTTTAGGGGTCGGACATTAGCGACTCATTAAATCACACCCCCAAAGGACCTGTTAGGCCGCCTCTTTAGAGCGTTAAGGCTAATGCTATAAATGAGCCTACAGCGTAATGTACCTACATAGAAGATTTTCACAAAAAAAAACTTTCGAAACAAAATCTTTTTATTTTAGAATGTTTTTTCCTTAAAATAATATATTTATTTTTCGACGTAAAATTCAAACGATTACATTTATAATATGGTTAATAATAAAAAATAACTTAATAATGTCACCTAGTTGCATCGTGCTATATGGATGCCCTGTATTTGACAACTCGAAACTATTTAAATATATGGAAAAAACAATCCCATGAAAATTTGGATTGTCAACCTTCCTTGAGTTGTCAACGTGTAACGTTCGTATTTCTACCAATAAATCGTTTAAAATGTGCATTTTATATCAAAATAATCATAAAAATAAATAGCGAAATAACCAGTTTTTACACTCTCGTGTAAAATTGTTAAGAACAAATGTGTACTTTAAGCCATCGATACAAAGCATTTGCTGCGTTTAATTAATACAGTTTTTCAAGTAATCTATAATATATTATAAAATAAGCACATACTGAAATAAGTTGTAATGATATGATATAATGAATGAGTTTGAATCTTTTCGAGCCAAAGCCGGGTAATAAAAACTGGCCTATACCTTAAGAATAAAATACATGTATTTATTCAAGGTATTTATTCCAAACATTGAACATTGAACAATTCACATGTCAATTTGAATGCCATTTCTAGGATTTGTTTGAAAACTGTTCTATTTTTTTATTTTTAAAATTGTCACCAATGACACTACGAAGAGACTAAACACATTGTGTAGCAGAATATTGAAATGTATTTTAAAAAACGGGATTAATAAAATTTATTTGAAGAAATAATTAGTTTGAATCTATTCCGGGAAATGCCGGTTAATAAAGCTAGTACGCTGTAAAAATACATCTCACAATCATCAAAATGTTCGAAAAAATATATTTGCATTTGCACACAATGTCATCCAAGTATTTTATGTTTGAATAAAAAAGCATTGAAAAATGGGTGAGCGAGGTCCCATAAAATTAAAATCCGTGAGTAATGCCTCCCATGGGATTCATGTAAAAATATCTGTACTTCCTATATATGCATACACATGTTCAATATATGCATGAATTTGTTATTGATTGATAATTACAATACATTCGAAATATTGTTCAAGTTTTAGATTTTTTTTTTGTTTTGGCTTACATGTTTAACAAATTTTTGATAGGGAATATAATATTTCTTTACACGAATTTATGAGACGAAATTTGATAAAATGAAAAAAAATATTTCGATAAACTCTTGCGTCTATTTTGACGAAAATTTTATTTGTGTAACTAACGAATTCATATTTATGCACGATAAACATTGATTTAAAGATAACGGTAGTTGATAGAATTCATATTTTTGATAAAATAATAAATGTGAAAATTATCTAAAATTTGTCAAGTATGATTTTTAATTCCACAAAATTTGTATTTAATACTCAGTAATGCATTTTCAAAACTCATTGTTGAAAGTATAAATAATATGCCTCAGTCAGTTTTTGAATTTTCTTTGTATTATCATGTTTGTTTTCCATACAAACCCTTTTCAATCAAGCGAAGAGATTTTCAATTCATTTATTTCCCATGGTGCATAGCTTTTCATTCACAAAAGTGATGTGCATGTTTTTCTCATTTTTTTGTGCGTTATATTTCAGTTATCATTCATCTTAATATAACACTGAACTTTTGCCTTACAGATATTTTTAACGAAAAATACTGTATTATTAAAAGAAGGCACGAATAAAAGAAGTAAATTTATCTAAAATATTCTCGTCAGTTATATTTATTTATCATTCAGATTTTTTGTATGCATTATATACTAACCAATAAATATCTAACTATCTGTATCAATATATTTACCGTTCCAATGGCTACACATTTAAATATTTACGAAGTCATATTATTAAATCATGTTACTGTAGCCCTTTACCTATCCGAATACCCAAATCAAGTTTCCGACAGATTTCTGTAGATATTGCAAAGTGACCGGTATATAAATTAATCGTGAGTCTTATATGATCAAAATTTAGCTTCACTTTCATTGAATATGACACCTTCTGTATGATACGGGTCTTATATAATTTACAGTGCTTGATAATACAATATCCTTGTATCATGAATTATTATATTAGTTAATTGATTATCAGTGTTTGATCATTCGATAATTTTCTTTCATAAGTGTTTTTATTATTCTAATTCAAGCTGCTTGTTATATAATTATCATACTAATCAGATTTTTGGTAAATGATTTTACTTTTAGCATAGTCTTTTTAGAAATTGAAAAAATCCGTTTGCCACTATAGTATTCAAACTCTAATCCTCTAGCATCAAACCGTTTGTGCTTACCACTGCAAGAATACGTTATAATACATTCTTAAAATAATTATATTCATATATGTTTTTTTTTAATTCTATGTTACTAAAATTAAAGATTCTTAATTATTGGTTGAAAGATTATTGGCTGACATTATTCATTCAAACGTATTGTATTGAAACAATAGATGGAAAAGATAGAAAATCAATTCTAAATTTTATTCACTTTAAATATGAATTATAATTAATTATTTAATTAAATTATTTAAATATTCATAGCTCATAAACAACAAGAAAACGTTTGCCATTTTAGTGTATATGAATCAATAGCGATTTCCGGCCATCAGTTTAGTCCAAGAAGTGCGGTCCCTTGAATACAAAGAAGTGTCGCTTTTACGGACCATTCGGTTTGCCGACTTCTTTAGGCATTGTGAGCGCGTCATCTGTATGCAGGACGTGTTCACCACTTGATCGATTGGATGGAGGCAGGAAAAAACTGATAGAAAAAAAAACAATTAGCTGGAAGTTAACTGATCGTAGGCGGTTCCATCATTTAGTTTTTTGCTCGGCGATAACTTACAAATTACTATGGATCGTTGCCTTTAAAATATATTATCATTAAGCCAAACGTAACTAAATTATTTTTTGGCAAACATTTTCTGAAATAACATGGAGTTGAATTGAGTTTATATTAAATAATTGTAGCAATATACTATATGCAGTTATTAGTATAAGAAAAATACTTATATATAATTTTCTATTCCATTGTCATGCTGTTGTTTATATTTAAAATATTCCAATATTAATATCTAGTATTTGTGTTCTCAAAATTGAATACTAAATTATTCTTCTGATAATGTCTTTTTCGAATATTTTTGATTGAATTGTATTACTCTTTGATATTCTAAATTTTTTTTTAATCTTTGTTAAAGTTCTGATATTCTCTAAAATATTTATGGCCATATCTTAAAAGTGCTCTTGTGAATGATTATCTCACCTTCATCGCATTTCAATATTCCATGTGAACGATGGCTGAAAATTCTCTTCGAGCTTTGTTAAAAGTCAGACAAAACAATAATTATTACATTATTATAAATTGTTTATAATGTAAAGAAAAATACTATGAATTAATAATAAAGCCCAAAACTAGACCAATAATAATTGTAATAGTTTTAAATTAAAATAGCTTTGCAGCCCAGAATGTATTTAATGATTTATGCGCCAGTAAATGTATTTTCCTGCTGTAAAATAGTTATTTATTTACAGTGCAACGTTTATTTAATGTCACTAGAATAACTAAATTGTTTGCTTATTTACCCAGGTTTTGCATGTAACTGTATAATTATGAGTATTATTTTTATTATATCTAGAAAAGTCCAGATTTTCGTCGATAAGTAGTAATTTTATTATACAGTTTTTTTAACAGAAAATAAATCTTTGAAAACATCACAATTATTTTTAACTTGCACTTATGGTATGCATTTTTGTTATCGGATTTTTTTTTATTAATTTTCCTAAATAAACGATTAAGGCATTCTTCCCGTTTTTATGGTTGAAATGAAATATACAAAATAAATAGTTTCTTACGTCATGATATTTTTACTTAAATGTATTTTTATATTGGCTTTTGTTGCTGCTGTATATGCATATTTAATTTACCTACCCATATATTCGAAATATTCTTTTAGAGTCAAGTCATAATAAATGGATACAAGCTTGTTTTCTTCATCTAATCTCTGCGAATAAACGTCACTCGGTATTTCAAATTTACTTAAATATTTCATTTAAAAGTTACGACTGCACTGAAAATTCTGATAAATATACTCTAGCATTCCCATTGGCGTTCGCAATGACAATGATAAGATAAATCATCCGCCAAAGAACTTTTAATATTTAATTAAATATAAAAGACATAAGGCCGCTTAGCACAATACACGAGCTGCGATTAAACTGTCTATAACAGGGGTCGAAAACCTATTAGTCGTAGTTTTTTTCAAATGCGCACAAGTTCATTATCAACAATATCTATTGAATTGTCTATCTATTATAAAATTTTGTAAAATAAATTGTAAATATTTTGAATGCTAATAATTTTAATTTTTTTTAATATATGTAATATAGTAAAAATATGGAAATGTGGATTATGTATTTTAATATTAAAAAAATAAGTACGGTATATCATATATGCTATAAACAGGATGCGTTTTTTATTACGCTCATAAAGCTCGAAGAGATTGACATTTGATAATCATTGTAATTTACAATTCCTACGAGAATCAATTTTTTGTTCATATTTTTTTTGTAATATGTTTAATGATTTATATTTTTACAATGTCAATTCCAAATGTAAAGCATACGAAAACACTATATGGGTTTTCGTAATATGAAAATTTATTTTCAACAATTTGAAAGGATTGGTCTTCAGCTAATTTATCAACTCATTAAGGACCGATCTTGGATCTTTTTATTAGTAAAAATACCAAAGCTATGAGATGAGTGTGTATGATTACCTGCGGGTCAATATAATATATGTATATATTGTATATATGGTATATTAAGAATTTTTTACTGTTACAGCATTTTTTCACAATTTTATGAAATAAATGTTCTTATCCTCGTCTCTAAAAGTTTTTTTGCTATTAGCAAACTTCTTAAACTTAAAATAAATATGTTTTATTATTATAGCAAAATTCAGCATATTTTGCATCGCTTTTATTTTAATTACTTGGCTTATTTATTTATGTATTATATGGCAAATTTTCGATAAATACATTTTCCAAAAACCACAATTCGTCAACCACTGAATTATAAATATTGCCATCCCTTTCTGTCATAATCTCTTCATTCTTTGATGCCTACTTCCCTCCTTGTTCCTCTCTTAGGCAACAATAGCATTTTCAAGCGAGAGAGGAGGGCTTCTGTGTTTTATTTTGTCGGTATACTCAGGAGTAAAAGTTTAAAGTTCTTTCGAGTAGCGAGCTTCAGTTAGACAAAGGGAAAAATTTTAGCAAAGATGGTACAGGTACACCGTTAAGAATCAGAGCTTTTTGAGAGTACACTGTCTAACAAAAGCTCAGCTTTCAATTAGATGTTAAATACTCCATCGACTGTTAACTACTTGTGACGTAGAAATATTTCTCGGATAGTTTATCGCGAAAGAATAACGCTTGACATTCTACGATAAACGATTTATTAAGATGGTAAATATATTTATATAGACGAAGATTAAATATAATAAGATCATATAAAAAAAATGTATGTTGTGCTTTTTGGAACTCGTCTTGTATTACAATAATTAAATGTATTATATTAAACGTTCGCCGAATACCACCTTCCTTTTAGAAAAATATTTAATAAACTTTGTGTTGGTCTTTTTTATCAACAAACCGGAGTAAATACATTATAAGTTATTGCACAATTTTATTCATAAAATAGAGATGTTTTTTAAATTATAATATCCTACCAAATAAAAAGGTAAAATTTTCCATTATATGTTCCATTACACCTATCCACTGACTATATTTGGTGTAAATAGTATAAAAGTTAATTATCAACATGTTTCGTTGTATTATTGGATGATATACTCGTATATATAATACTTTTATGAATAGTATATTATAGTATGTACATTTATTATTTGATTAAATATTTTTTGTCCCAGAAGACAAGACTTAAATTTTGTTTTTTTTTTTTTTACCATATTCGATTCAAAATTCAAGGGTCTCAAATTATGTAAAAATTACCACTCCAGAGATAAAATATGTGAATCTCCGC
Organism: Rhyacophila evoluta; assembly: GCA_022683975.1. Lineage (NCBI taxonomy): Eukaryota > Metazoa > Arthropoda > Insecta > Trichoptera > Rhyacophilidae > Rhyacophila > Rhyacophila evoluta. Next base: position 4,574 of record JAGVSQ010000469.1, on the reverse strand, counting down.
ATAAGACTTATTTGACAGATATTTTTCACAAGAATTGATTGTCAGCTTAAGTCTTAACCTAATAGGCATTCAGTCCTGCATTCTTATTTTTTTTTAATCCAGCAGCTGTGAGAATCAAACAGGCATTCTGTTTAGCTCTGAAGATCCGACACGCACCTCTTGGCTACCGGAGAGACAGTTTTTTTTTATACCATGTTCGTTCCCAATATGAAGCATATGGATCGACACAGGTGTGAAGATATTCACTCCAAAAGAGGAGTATATGAATCTCGTCGTAACAGATTATTTTTTCACGACAATTGTTTGTCAGACAATTACTTAACCCAATTGGTATCCAGTCCTGCATTTTCGGATTTTTTTCCAGATGGAAAATTGAACCCGCATTCCTCATCTGTCTATTGTATGTTGAAGTTTTATTTTTAGTAGACCATTTATTTCATAGGAAAGAATTTAAAATTTTGGTATTTAAAATTAAATTGATTATAGAAAAAGCTCATTGAGTGTTGGTTTACATGGATATTAAAAAAACATACTTTTCACGAAATAAGAACAACTGGATCAATCTGAATGGTTTAATACAATTTTTTTAATTTGTAATTCATTAATTATAAATTATATAAGTTGAAATGTGTAGTAAATGGTTGGATAAATAATTGAATTATTGTAGATTGAATATGACTTATATACTAAGTAACCAATATTTTTGACTGATGGTGCTTGGTGGAAATTGATTTTAAATTCTAAATTAAGTCTAAGTCAAAAGAGTCGTTAACACATCGCTGTAGGGTGATAAAAGCACTTAAAGTTGGTGATTCACCATACACTTCAAATCTGAATACTAAGAACATAGCGCGTCATTAGCGGACTTAATATATTAGGTATTTGTTCAGTATTCATATTTTTTATGAGATTTGAAATAATTTGAATTTCGATTTCAACTTTCATAGAAGACGTTATGATACGAAACAGCCTCTAGTGTTGGTTATATGCAAGGGGCGGTGTGACGCGATTGCGGCTCGTGCTTACCGCCTGGGGCGTCCAGTACCCAGTACCGGTCCGACCAGCGTCGGAGGCACGCGTTTGTCTCGCTGTGGTATAGCGCAATTTTCCGCTTTTCCGCGAAGTTCGCCGACTCTTGCGGACTTTCGCGAAGTCAAATTCGTGAATTTTTCAGTAGTTCCGGGAGTGCATTGCCGGGCATAATTATTGCAACATGTAATAATTTAATACAGCTTTTGCTCATTTTACATTTTCTACAAGCAGATGAATTTTAGTTTTTCCAAAATATCCAAACATTCAAAATCCACTATCTAAAACATTAAAATTTATTTATTAAATAATCGCTCCATATTGATATTTCATTATATCTCATATTCTGTGCCATATCCGATTTACCTTCATTTTATATCAATAGTGAGTAAAAAAATATCAACAGACGAATACAGCTTTTTAATTTTAGTTTTCTAAGAAAAAAGTGTGTTATAACACAGCCGCATGGTGATAAAAATAATTCACTAAAATAACGAATATAAACTAACAATTTTGTTTATATTGTACACTTCACTATACACAAGATTGTAAGGAATATTTCCGCATCGTGTAAAGCTAATTTTTTATTGGATTAGTTAAATAAAAATTAATAGTTTTATAAATCCTATACTGTTAATAAACATATAATTCTGTACACATAACTGCATATTATCATTTCATAATTCATATTTCTTTATTTTAAAGAAGTAATTGAAATGATTTTTCACGAATTATTTTGAGTATCTTAATATTCACAATGTGTATTTGGATTTAAATAGTTATATATTATACACCTCGTAACTTATTTGAGAAGAATCGGAGGTTTTAATAAAAACATTTTCACTCAAAGTAGAAAAAATAACCACGCAATTTTCGTTATTGAAATGATATATTTATTTTATTGGAACGTAAAGTACATATGATGATGGTTGAATTAGTGATGTTTGTATTGACAATTCAAATGAGGTTAATTTAACATAGTTCACAATGTGCTAATTGCTGATATACAGTGTTTATGTGTATTCATTTACGCCCGATTAAAGTTATTTGATTACTTCCTAAATAACGATGATTTATTTCAAACAATTTTCGACATTACGTTTGTTTGATTGATTCATAAATATATAGAAAGTGATGTTGGAATTTAATATAAACTATTATATGTAACCATAAAATATTTATGCGTATAATTTTATAATTTTGTCTTGGTTTTATTTAAAATTAAAAATCTTCACGAAATTTCATGATCAGACATTTCACTTTTTCATAAAACAAAATTATAATAGAAAAAAATAGAAATAAGCTTCATTCAATTATCATAGATATCAAATCGCTATTTTTGGCGTACATATTTAGAATATAAGAATTATATATACAAATGTTTATTTTAGATGAAAGGTTATAATATAAACCATCTCGCAGAATATATGCGAATTTATTGTAAACATTTTTTAACATTTTTATTTAACTGCGTCATAATTCGTGCTGTCGAATTTCATCTTAACGCGTTAAAATTTAATTCAAATACTGTTTTGAAATATAAAATTTAATTCGAATATAATTTTTAATTTTGTTTCATTGCTGTCGAGAAAGTTTGTAAATATAAGTTTTTATGCTACCGGAGAGTCTAATTTCGCTCATAGCATTATAAAAAATATATCAGCACTAATTACTTAGTACATTAAAACATGATTTGAGCCAAATCTAACAATTCAAAAAAAAAAAAAAACTATTTTATTTGATGGAAATAATTATGTATGCTCAAAACTTATTTTTTTAAATTTACTACTTCCAGATTATACTCATCATGTTGCAGTTATGCTTTGATTTTAATATTCAAAATTAATATATTCCCTGATAATATGTATGCAAAAGATACTGCGCTTTAAAGTTAGGGGAATATTCAACCGGATATGAAGGAACGTACATAAATCATGTATTTGTAAAATATCCTTAAAGCTGAAAGTTACGACGGTTCGGCAGTGTGTGAATTTTACATCACTTCGCATTGTTTGGGCCCTTAATAAATGATTACCGCCACAAGAGAAATTCACTCCCGCTTCTGTTTTAAGCCTTAAATTTACTTGCAAGTTACTCGGCTGTAAAAGTCCCAATCAATAAATAAATAAATATATTTTAATCCTTGAGCCTTTAATTTAATTAAATTTTCAATAAAATAAAATATATTTTAATACTTTTTACAGGAATTGCTAAAACCACGGTACCGATGTTTTATCACTCCAGTGAATGAATGAATCCTGTTTATTTGAAGTTTTATTTCATATTTTTCAATATTAATTTAGACTTTGTCGTAATGATCCCGTAATCATTTTGTTAGCTTTATTTATTTGTTTTAAAATTCCATACAGAACACGCAAGTCTAAGGCTGGGCTTTTCTCGGATTTTTATTAACTACTTCGCTTATATCTTATGTATTGTTACGTGATTCTCTATTTTTTATTAAAACGTTCGTATGATCGGTATTATTGCGAGTCAAGAAATTCGATAAACATAATTTATTCTTTTCAAAAATCCATAGAATCTCATTAACAAAAATTATAATATTGTTATTATTTAGTAATTATTTATTTTTTAAATAGTAAGACGTTAGTTTTTTTCTGTATGAATCAGTTTACATGTATTTAGATATATATATTATTAAATTCGTTTAATTATCGACTATTGTTGATGTGCCGATAAGCACGCACGCCGTTATGAATCACTAAACGAACGTTGTTATTAATCATGCCGCATCTGAATGAGCATACATATCTTTAATATGTATTCAGATACTCACCCAGCTTAGCGATTTGTTTACAACTAGTTCTCGTGAACAAAATTACCAATTGAAAAACACATTAAAACTAATTCAATACATCACACACCTTCTAGCGAATAATTTTGTTTTCAATTGTAGTCTACATTTTTATGTAAATTATTGTAAATTGTAATACTTTTACAATTCGGTAGAGTAAAGGAAACTTCATGGGGTAACTATCTAGCGACTGGGAAGTGCAAGTATATCTGGAAGCTTGATGAATAACGCGCAATGGCAGGGTTGGATTTATGACACTTTCTCTCGGATTGCCTCAAAAACCAAACGCAAGGCGTCTGTGAAGTGTATAATTAAATTTATAAACCATAAAACTACCGTAAAAGCAAACTACCATAAAGGGATTCCGCCATTAAAGTCATGAGCACGCAGCCTGATGGCCATCGTCTTCGTTAATATTTCGAACGTATTGTGTTAGTCTCGTAAATTCATAGTGGCAATATTGTTTTAGTACGTTCTATTGTTGATTTATCCCATTGTTAATAATTTATCACGTTAGGATAATGTTTATGCAGTATCAAGAGTGGCGTTTTCGTATTCAAAGTAAAAGCTTCGAACATTTTAGTTCATATTCAACACTATTGAACCAAATTAATTCCATAGTTTCCACAATATGATTTCATTTCTAACACATAATAACAAACAGTTTATATAGTTTTACTAGCTGATCAGTACCCGGCGTTGCCCGGGTCCCTTTTTGTTTCGAACTTGG